>JZKD02S1674062.1:354089-412170 GCA_000966675.3 Picea glauca | reverse complement strand
TCAGACTCATTACTTGTCCAATGTTTCTGACTGAGAAGAGGTTTGTTAGGGCATTGTACATCTTCTTTGATGAGTCAAGATGGGAGATGTAGGGTATCAAGTGGTCTTTTATAGACTCCACTATGACTCATGGCATTGATGTCACTGTCTTTGAACTTCTCCATAACTACAACGTTCTGTGGTTCCTTCTCTTTTCCTTCTTCAAACTCTAGTTCCACGATCTTTCCTTTCACGATATCTAGCACTTTATTCTTGGCAAGGATGAGGTCAATCCTTGTCTTCCATGCCCTGAAGTTAGAAGCTCCATCTAACTTGTTTTCTGACTTCATAGAGTAAGTCATGGCTGCTTTGACCAGAAACTCAAACTTGACGTCTTAACTTGTTGAGAGTACCAGGAGGTGCGCTAGGTTGGAGCGCACTAGTCTATCCAAAAATTAGGTCAATCCCTTCACTTAAGGTGCCTCAATGAGGGGATTAGGGTTTCTGCAACTGCACCTGCTAGTAACCCTAGCGGTAGTGCTTTGGTAACTACTCCTGCTAGAAACCCTAACGGCAGTTCTCCAACGAGCTTAGTATTCTTATGGATATGCTCCCTTCTAGTGGTTAGACTGAATGAAGGAGGTGTGGGCCCATAACCTGTTAGAATATAACAGATGTGCTCGTTTTACCATCGACAATATCACTATTGTCACCCAACCATAGGTCGAAGCCACCCTCCGATCACCTTAACCTTGACAGAGAATCACTCCGGAAGCAAACCCTAGGCTAGATAGCCAAACAAAGGGTAGCGCACCTTTCCCCAAGGATAGCGCACCAAGCAAGAGCTGATCAGATAGTCCAAACCATAACCAAGAGATAGTCCAAGCCAAAACGCAATTTGCTAGATGCAGCAGCTGCAACGACAACTTTCCTCCAAACTTGCGCACAAACTGGGCAACTGCAGTGCGCACAAGTGTTGCTCTGCAATTCTGAGAATGCCTGCCAGAATGAAGACTGGCCTCCTGTATTTATACTAATTATGGCTAACTGTCTGGGCCGACTTCTCATTCTGGGTGTCTATTTACTTAGTATATAATATTTCTTCTGGCCGACTTCTTCTCTTGTAGGCTAATAACCTAATACCAATTATCCTCTTGAACCAACTTGTCTTCTAGGGTTATTAGCCAACTCATTAAGGTTTCTTCTTGCTTCTCGGAATATTTTATTCTCGTCAAGTTTACACATGGAGGTAAATACCTCCTGCAGCTACCATAATATTAACACACGGGAGGATACAGCTGCTCACACAGGATACAGTGTGTGCAGAGGGAGATAGCATCTAGTGATGGCATGCAGTGGCATACAGGAGGACCCAGCAGCACAGTAAACAGTGAGCAATTTAGCACATTATCTTATGCAAAGAGAGTTTTTGGGGATTCTAGAGTTGACACTAGCAGAGAGGGGTATGAGGTGGCACCTCAGCATGACTGTGATCAGGAATCACACCACTTAGTAGCATAGTTGAGAATCAGTGAGGATATGATCATAGCAGCCATCAGGCGCAGTGATGACATGCAGGCATTGATGGCAGATTACTGTTGGAGAGCATCAGTGGCACATGGTGGTTCAAATGAGGGATTTGCCATGGATAATTTTCACTCTCGAGGAGAGAGTGTCTATGATGAGGACTGACTACCAGCAGTTGTTGACAAATAGGGACTACCTACTGGGGATTGGCGAGTTGTATCACAGAACCTTGAGGGAGCAGGAGTTGGAGATGGACCAACTCACTCAGGAGTTGGAGAGCACGCGAGGATTCTTGAGAGGCACACAGACAACCCTTCAAGAATCAGAGTCCAGATCAAAGGAACCTCCTGAGGAGATTTGTCAGAGATCCACGTCAGTTGTCTTAGTGGACACTCGGATGTATCACCCAGTCACGTTGCTAGAGGATGTTGGTGATCTAGCAAAGGAGCACGAGTTGATGGAGGACACTTCCATTTGTGTTCCGAGAGCGGTTGACCTCCATGTAGAGGTTGATCCAGCAGTACGCCCAGGATCTACGATGCAGCATGAGTCTACGGAAGACAACATGAGTATGCCAGAGCATACAGTGAGGAGTGGTAGCTCACAGAGACATGTCGAGATGCACAGTGAGATTCAGAGAGGTATACTGCCTTGCATGGAGGAGATACACTTAGGGGAGTACGCAAATGTCACTCTGTTGCAGCAGCCCATTGTTGTGAGAGATCACCTTCACCATTTCAGCAGTTGCAAGGGAGATGAGAGATGGAGGTTGGTTGGGCAGCACTTAGAGGAGTTACTTCCGATTGTACCTGATGATTGGGATTTAGTGATGACTATAGGTGAGCAGTTATCATGGGTACTGGTAGGCGTGCTTTTGGTCGAATCCTTGGGATTGACCAAGACAGGTGGTATTTTTCAGTCTTACGGTCAGCTGCAAATATTTTTGTTAGCCTTTCCTGACATGTTTATCATAGGCAACAACATGAGGAGAGACAGACAGTGGCTGAGGACATGAGGAGTGGCTAGGCCGAGATCACCTGACATGAGTGTTTTTACGGCATCTAGCCGGATAGAGGTGGATCATCATAGGCATCCAATGGAGACTTGGTGCATGTTGGTGAGCATCATAGGCCAGATGATAGCAGATGAGCATAGAGGGCTTCTAACAGTGATCGGTTTAACACAGGAGTAGTTAGGGGAGATTGGAAGTGATAAACTTCCAAGTCTGCCATGGGATCCGGGAATTCATGTGGTTAGCAGGATGTTTCACTACATGAGGACCCAGGTTGCGCCAGAGAGCCACAGACTCCACGAGGAGTTGGTTTGGAGTGGGCCTGCAGGGATTTGTCCGATGGAGTGAAGCAACTTTTCACTCTTGATCATCATGATCGGACATAGAGATGGTTGGGCAGGTACTACTTCCACAGAGATGTCTTTACAGACGCAGTTTCTGGACAGCAGGTCCAATGGCCACAGGTATTTCAGCTGGAGGATCTAGGAGAGAGGGATCCAATATGTATGCAGGGAGCAGACAGTCATGGTCAGAGTAGTGCAGGGCTAGCATGATGATCTTCGACAAAGATTAGCGTGGGATCCAGGGATTGCAGGGTTGAGCATTTCTCTGACTGACAAGGGCAAGTGGACCTTTGCAGGGGAAAGTTGTTTTGACTTTCCATTGAGCTTCAGTGTTGGGGAGAGCACATCTCTTAAGGCTGTCTCATGAAGGTCTTGCAGTACCTTATTCTGGCATCAGCAGGTACAGTTGATGGAGGCCATGTTGATCTTGGTAGTAGCTTGGAGGATGGACTCATTCCGGGATGAGGCCATGTGTCATGTGCAGGAGACTCATGGAGTTGGTATGTTTTAGGATTATGCTTCTCAGGGGCTAGCAGTTCATGACTTGATATGGGACCCAGGGGGCATAGTGTATGATTGTTCATCTTTGGATGGGTTCTATTGTGTATCCCACAGGTGGACATGGGATCCTGGTATTATACTTGAGGGTATTTGGTTATTGCTTGAGGACAAGCAATTTTCTAGCAGGGAGGACTGTAATGTCCCCACTTTGGGACATCATCACATTGCAGAGGTTTATGATGACCAAAGTAGCCAGATGGATGTTATAGCGAGTACAGGGATTATTGAGAGGCATTTGGGGGTCCGACTTGCATCGCTCATCTCATTTCATCATTATGATCCATTCCGCACAGGTTGGCCTTGGTTTCGTTGCATTCAGACGATTTCCATGATTTTGAGTATTTTGAGCTATAAGTTAATTAATATCACTGAAGAGGTCATTTTGGGCACATTACTTGGAGGAACCTCTCAGTGTAATAGCTCATTGGAATCGGGAGGAGCAACACTACAGGATGGGATGGTAAGAAGTGACTTTCAATGACCAGGGAAGCCACAAGGAGAGATAAGGCGCTTTTCAGAGGTAAAAAGGTTAATTAATTAATTAAAGTGATTTAATTCATTAATTAAATATTAATAAAATGAAAGTCACTTTAGAGGAAGAAGGTGAGAAGGAAGTATAAAGGAAAGGCAAGGGCCTCTATTGATTCATTCATGTATGTCTATCATTTTGATATCTAGCTTCTAGCTAGAGGGCCCATCTCTTGGGAGTTTTGAGGGTTTTGACTTAACAAACCCTAGAGGACGATTCGGTGGTGAAAGATTCCACCTAGCTTGTCCCAAGCTTGGTCTCAGGGATGCAATACTCCTCCACACCATTCTAGTTCGGATCTACATCAGTGCAGGAGGGTTCTACACCAGCCACAGGCACAGGAAGAGAAGGCGGGCACACCATTGGAGGTTTCCAGCAAGGGGGGCGCACCATTCTTTGAGGGAAGCTCGTTCCAAGGGATTGGAAGGGCTTCGGCAGATTCTAGCACCTGGGTTTTCATTGCAGGGACTTCGCCGTTAGATCTAGTGCATTCCGGACGAGTTTCATGGGCCATTTGGGTTATTGGATGCATTGGACGAATTGAAGAGAAGGAGGGCAATTTTGAGATTCAAATCTATTCCATTTGAGGAGGTTATACATCATATCTAACCCTGAGACTTCACCTAGTGACTTGCAATGTCGATCTATCTTTCTAGCAAGTTTCAGGGCATTTGGAGGCCTCCTTCATCAGGGCCGAAATTCTAGGGTTTGGCAGTTTTAGGAGGGCACAGCTCCATTGGAGGATTCAACATTTGGAGGAGTTTCCCTTGGTGTTTCGGTCTGAGATTTCAGGAGGGGATTCTACTCATCCCGATCTATAGTTCGACATCTTCAGCATAGCATTTGGAGGTCTTTGATAGTAGAGCCAAATTATTGAGGGTCTTCAGGGTTTCAACAGGACATGGCATCTTCCAGCTTGAGGGTTTGGCACTTCATTCGGCCAGATCTACTCCTGCATCGATCTTCAGTGGATATTCAACCTTTGGAGGCTTGTAGTCTTCTATTGGAGCATTTTGTAGCAGCTCCTATCTTCTATTGTCTTTATTGGAGCCATCTGATGTGCATTCCAGATTGGCATCTCATTGTAGCAGGTTCTTGCTTATTGTTATAAAATAAAGATCAAATCTGGAGTGTTTTGGCTTGTCTATCATCTTATTGATCTTGCATATGGTTGAGGTATGTTACATTGCTTATCTTCTTGTTTGTTGCTGCAAACACATATATAACACATCAGTAAACCCTAAGCGCAACCTAAATATTCATAGTAACAAAAGTGTTTGACGAAATACCACAACCAAAAAAGTTTTAAAAGACACCCAAAACCGTGATGTTCCTTGCATCTTGGCATGGGAACTTTACACAGAGATCAGATGGGATTTTCCTAAATCAAGGAAAGTATGCTGTGGAAATCTTGAAGAGGTTCGAGATGTTGGACTTTAAGGCCATGGTAACCCCGATGGTATCAAATCTTAAGTTGTTGCAGGATACAACTTCAGAGATTGTGGATTCTACCTTATACAGAAAGATAGTGGACTCGCTGATGTATTTGACGAACACAAGACCAGATATATGTTTTGCTGTGAACACCCTAAGTCGGCATTTGGAGCAGCCCAGACAAGTTCACTTGGTTGCAGCAAAACATGTGTTGAGGTACCTTAAGGGTACTCTAGATCATGGTCTCTGGTATAAATCTGACCATGAGTTTGGATTGTATGGATACTTAGATTCAGATTGGGCCGACAGTATTCCTGATCGGAAGAGCACTTCCGGATACTGTTTCAATCTTGGCTCCAGTATGGTCTCGTGGAGTAGCAGAAAGCAATCATGTGTGGCACTCAGTACGGTTGAAGTTGAGTATGTGGCAGCATGTGCAGCGAGCAGAGAAGTAGAATGGCTTCGGAAGTTGTTGTGTGGGTTATTTGGTCTCAGATTGGAGGCGACCTGCATTTGGTGTGACAACCAGAGTTGCATGAAGTTGTCAGAGAACCCAGTGTTCCATGACAGATCAAAGCATATTGAGATCAAATACTACTATAGGGATATGGTAGAGAGGGGAGCAGTGAGTCTCCAGTTTGTGACTACTGAGAATCAGGTTGCAGATGTGCTCACCAAGCCGCTGTCAAGGATGAAGTTCGAGTACTTCAAGGACAATCTTGGTGTAGTCCCTCTTCAGAGGGAGTGACAAGTGGAACTCATCCAACATGAAAAAGGGTTGGCACTGAATATGGAAAAATCTCATCCAGCATGAAAAAGGGTTGGCACTGAGTCTGGTGGGTCTCATCCAGCATGAAAAAGGGTTGGCACTGACACAGGAGTGCACATGATCAGGTATTGATGCATCGCAAGGAGTGGATGTCCTAGGGACATGTAGCTACTGAGAGCTACCCATAGACCTTGGTTGCATGGGGTGAAGTCATGTTGCACTATGGATATCCGAGGATGTATAGATTTGCATGTTCAACAGTCAATGGATGTGAGCTTGTGTGGTATCAAACTTGGAGTCTGTGTCTAGAAAGAATACCTTCCTAGTTAAGAGGGAGTGTTAATATTTTTGGTGTAACTACGGAAGATATTCTTATATATTTGTTTTAGTCAAACCTTTAAAAGGTTAATATAATTGTATTGTACAAGTCCGGTCAACAGAAATTATTATATTATTGGTATTTTACTTATTATGGGTTAGTTAGGTCAAGAGTCATGTCTCTTCATGTGACATTGTTGTGTATAAATAGAGGATAGGTTCCTCTCATTTGGACACACAATTCTCTTGTGCATCTTGGAGCACATAAGAAGGTCTAGGGCACAAGTCTTGGAGACTGGTTCTTTTGGTGTTTTGGTCTTGGTCTTTCTTGGAGAGCTATAGTACATCATTGTATTGGTTGAAGGAATCTATATTGAGGATTTTGGTTGCTGGGTTTTCTGCCCCACGAGGGTTTCCCAGGATAATCTTTGTGTTCTATTGTATCTGTGATTGTCTATCTTCCAGTGATCCTACTACAGTTTCTATTGGATTAAGTAATTGTAATTGTGTAACTAGAAAATTTAAAATTTCAACACAAAGATGATATGGCAATTTCAGGAATCAGAACACATCTCAAAGAAAAAGAAGAAAGAAAATTACAGGTAACCAAAAAGGAAAGAAAGATAGGAAGGATTTGATTGTACCCAAAATCTATTATCAGTTTTTGCATGTCTTTTATCTTGAATGCAATTCACATAAATAATTAGCAGATTGATATTATACATATATCGATAATACACTGCTTATATTATTGATAAACTTGTAGTACATTAATAACTATTAATACATTAATAATTATAAATCATTAATGATTAAAATATACCTAATATGCATTAAATATCAATGTGTTCGTAATATAAAAATGTGTCATTATACTACATATATAATAGCACACTGTTAATAGCGCATTAATTATTAATGTGTGTGTATTATGTTAGTATTATGTTATGATGTTATCCTAATAAGTCAGAAATCAAATAACAATGCTTTAAAAGTCAGAAAGTACTTATGTGGACTTATTCAAATGCTTGGGTAAGGTACTAATGTTTTATGAACTTATGTACAATGCTTGAGACGAACAAAGTTCGCTCACACAAGAATTATCCAAAATATTTGGAATATAACATAATAATCCATGTAGGAATAATGTATAAAATATGAATAGATAAGATAAGATAAGATGATTGTACAACTGAGAATGAGGGCTCGTTTATATACCCACGCAGGGGTGCCCTTAACCAATAGTCATGTCGTTTGAGACATGTCCTTTCATTATTAATAGTTATTATTTATTAATTAATTATTATGTTATGAATATCTATTTATATATATTTATGTTCATAACAATGCTCCTCCAAGCTTGTAAAGAATTCCTATACATGTCAAATTCGTTTGGAAAAAAGAAATGAAAAAGGGATTTAAAAGGGTACCCATTCACAAAATCAGATCTGTTGAATTGTTTCTCTATTAATTTATTTTCTCATATTATATAACATGGGGCCCACTCACACTAGAAAAAGGGAAAACTTTGGAAACAACAATTTCCATATAAACAAAACACCAGCCAATGTCTAGAAAACATTTCCTAGGCGTTTACATATCATGGAAGCAATAGATAGCCATGCAAAAGACACTTCATTACATGAAAAATCAATTGCCAAAGCACTTAAGAGGGCTAGAAGAATGGAAGATTTTTAATACCTAAGCCCCATGTCCACAGACTACAAAGTCAACGCCATTTCCATGAATTGATCATGACCTATAAAAAGATGTAGGAAGGAGACTCTATTTTCAAGAGTATATATTTAATATGGCAATTTGCAACACGTATCTAGCTTGGGGAGTTATCTAACATAGAAGAGCCTTCTCTTGCCCCACTAGCAGAGACAGTGGCCATTCTAATGGACATACTCATAAATCTAATAGATTTGGATAATTTTGAAAGGACAGCTGACCATTTCAAGACCCCTGTAATAGGATTTTACACAACTTGAAAGTATGACCTATGTTGAAGACCTTCTTGAATCTGATTATTTATGATAAGTTTAAACAAGAAAGAAGCACAGAATTGAAGAGCCATTCTTTCACTAAATATTTACTAGCTATGTGTAGCAAATCATGAGACTATTGATTTCGTTAATTTTCATGAATAATATATCATATTTATGATATTGGGTGAGTCCAAGTGTCAATATAGCCACGCTCACTAATAAACAACAATTTATTAGATTAAAAACATGTAAGAAATTGACTACAAAATAAATACAAAACATATGCCTCATATACCTGTTGAATCATTTCTATGATTTGGTTGATGTGGTCAGTTACACGAGGTTCTACAGAAGGAGGAAGACAATTTAGCTCAGCCATGTCAACTTGGAACTCCTTGCAAAATCGGTTGCTCAAACTTAATGGATTTTCTCCCAAATCGTTTGCTCTAGAAATTATCTGGTAGAGTTTCACAACTCTACAAATCAGATCACCTTTAATTCCTGACTTTTATGAAAAGAAAAAATGCAATAGTTGTAGAATGACATATACAATAAAAGGAGAAACAACTTTCATTTGGAGTTAAAGCATATGAATTTCAATACAACTATCCCTTGTATTCAGTCCATATTTTTTCTCTGATATGTCAATGACCTGGGAGAATAGAAAATACCCTAATGCATTAGTTTTCAAAGCCAATATTACATAAACAATCAAAATTTAAAACCTAGTGTGATCAAGTGCTTTTTGAAACCCCAAAATTCATACCTCCCAGATCTTTCAATAAAATTATCATTCCAAAATCAGTACTGAAGTGACTTCATTGGAACATCTTTTTCAATTTATAATTAACAAAGATAGGTTCATTTTGTCAATTGTGTGTGGGGTACTGAAGATAGAATCTATTGAGATCACAAACAGAAAGAGAGAATTGAATGGAACCAAAAAAGCCAGCCCAAAAACCTGCAGTTAAAAGAGGAAAAAAAGCACTAAAGAAGTGAGCTAGGGCTGAACCAAAAGTGCACTACACATGAGATACACAAATGCACATAAAAGAGAAAATATGCCAACCACAAGAGAACGCCAAAGAGGTGTGTTATCCCCATTTCGTGGATAACTAATTAGATTATGTCTCGTGGCCCTCAGGTTGCAGATATGGAGTGCCAAGAGGCCACATGACCAGCAGTATCCCTTTTGCACAGCAAGAGACCCGCATTGCCACCACAGTGATCCAGCACCTGGTCATCGTCCACACCAACTTGCCACCACAAGTCACTTGGGTCTTGATCCATGCGGTACAAGTCAGGTATGATGGTAGGTATCATTTTAATATTTGAGGCATTCTAGCTTGTGTATCAGAGGTTATTTTTTATTATGAGACATTTGCTTTGGAAACTATGCCTTTTACCTTGTTTAATTGTTGGTGGTTGGCTTGGGGCACTCAAGTAGATGGTCACCCTTAGGATGGGGTGTTTATGGGAACTTCCTTTGATGAGTCATCGTGCCACTCCCAACCATACTTACCACTTTCCATCAATATTTCCCCTCATGACATCATCTCTTGGGATTTTGGGGTAGATTGACCCTAGAAGGAACCATTCCTCATTTCATGGGAAGAAAGGGCTGAAGGCCCAGAGGGGAGTTAGCTGGCAAAAGACAAAAGCCTAATGAAAGAACCTTCTAGATGCTTCGCCCAGGGGATCCCGAGAAAGCAATGAAAAGCTTCTTCGCAAGAAAATAAGGACCCCATGAAAAGAATAAATAAAGATGCTTAAGGGATCAATTGAGGATAGGGGGTCTCATCACGAGCCAGCCTATCATGTCCATGGGTATCTAACGGTATGCCATTACCATTTATGGCCATCAAACCAGGTTAATGACTCTCAGTTGCATGGTTGAGGGAAAGGGGGTTTCATCACAAGCCAACTTTCTCATTTCCGTGAAAGTACTTGTGGGTGACACTGTCGATATCTGGTCACCACGCCATGGCAATGGCATCCAACTCACCCTATGCTATATTGAAAGAAAATACAAAGAAAGAAAGATAAAAGGCAATTGATGGGCTTGGAAAAAATGCATTATGGACAAAGGTGCGGCACACCCTCCACAAAGGCACCCATAAATGAGATACTATGGACCCTTGCATATCATGAACCCCATGCCCATTGAGTACTTCGCCCATCCATTCCATTTCATTCACATGACTCGGATAGGGTTGTTCCTAGACTTAGGGGGTTTGATCTATTGAAAATAAGTACCATGCCAACCCTCCCACAACCAAACTTGGCAAAACATCTAGTTTCTTAAGCACATGTTTGTATGATGTAGTCCTGGTATACACGCTTTAATGGCTCTTTTATTGACTTGATTTACTCATCATGATGCTTTGACTTGAGATCCTTGGAGGGCATATCCATTTGTCTTGCAGGTACAGGTTGGTGGCCAGTTTTGGAAGAACAAGCCTAGCTTGGGATTCCATGAGGGTAAGAAGCCCACACGATGGATGACATAGGCCCACATGCCAGACGATAGAGAGATGCTTTTGGAGGCCTAGCAGACAGCTGGATAGACATAGCCCACCCTTTGCATGCCAAACGACTTTCCCAGAAGGGGAAAAACGTCACTCCCTAGGGGCTTGACGTCACATTTGAGGGGCATATGGTGGTTGATGATGAATCAGAGCATGACACATGGCATTTTGAGGTGGAGAGGCTCTGGATGATTGCCACATGGCCTTCGGAGGCCCTACTTTGCAGCCCAGCTCCAATGACTTGCTCAATTTGCCAAAATGTCCTCCTTCAAGGGACGACGTCACCTTTGTTTGATGGTTTTCTTTGTGCAAAAGTGAAATTAAATAGAATTTTTAAATATTCTCTTTGTAAAGGGGCAAGATTAGAGTTGTTGACCCCTAATCTTGTGTTTTCCCTAATATTATGTGGAAAAACTATGTTAGCTACATTTTGTATAAATAGAGATCATAAGATCTCATTTTCATAAGCAATAACTCTCCATTGTGAGAGGCTCTTGAACTGAAATTTTCGCTCTCTTTGGCTAGCTCTCTTTCTCTCTTGTGCTTTGGTTTATGGCTATGTCTTGGTTATGGTTGATAATTTTGCAGTAATATATGTGTTTGGGTGCACATCTATGGCCGCGATCCCACTTTTCACCGCATCTATGACACTTGTTTCCTTTCCTTTTTTCTTTATCCTCAAAGATGCTACTGGAGGAATCGGAGTCATTCTTAGCCTCATACCTATATGATTTTTGGGTTTGGCACTTGTGTCCTGGTGCCCATTTGTCTCCACATAATTTGCATTTTCCTTCCTTTATTCTTTGGGCCTCCAAACTGAGTTTGCTACCCTCCCTCAAATGTGGCAGATGGTACTTTGTTTCTGGGTTTGTGGTTAGGACGATTTTTCAGCTCATATATCTTGGCCTTATCCAAGGTTGAGATATTGTGTAACTCTAATTCATCTTTAATGTATGGTTTTATCCCATGCACATATGTCTGGAGTCATCGATCCTCTGTTAACTCTAGTACTCATGTTGCTAAGGCTTCCCATTCATAAGTGTACTCCACGTCACCCTTTTGTTGTAATCTAGTGATCTTTTGCAAAAAAATCTTTCTCAGTTACATCTTGAAATCTTTTAAAGAAGTCATGTTTGAATGTGTTCCAGCTATAGAAGCACACCTTGAAGGTATTTTTCCACCACATATACCAATTATATGCATGGCCTTCAAGTTGCATTGAGGCATATTTTATCTTTTCGTCATTCGATTGGATTTTACGTATGCAAAAAAATTATTCCGCCTTATTGATCCAAGCCACACTCTGTTTTGTCTCACCTTCGAACTTCGGTAATTCTATCTTGAACCTCATTGGATATCCACCCATTGGTGGCATTGAAAGTTGAAACTAAGTGCAGTTGGTTGAGGTTAAGGAATGATAAGTGATTGGGATCCATGTAGTTTTGTGGAATTTCTATTTTGGAAGAACTCAGTTGGTAGTTAGTTGTGCTTGGAGAATTGATATTGGCAGCGGATTCTCTATCTGTGATGAACTTCGCAATTCTCTCAATCCCCACTTCTATTCTTGTGCTGATTTTTTATATTAAATCTTTTGTCAACTTATTCATTTCCCATGATACATTGGTGGTGATATCATTTCATATACTCCTTGTTAATTCTTCTTTTAGCTCGGTATTTTTATTTTAAATTTTTTCTCGTAGTTTTGTTTCAATTTGAGCTAATCTTGAGTTTATTTTTTCAAGTGCCTTGGAATCCCAATCATTGTCTTTTTCTATTTTCTCTATCCGGTCCTTTATCTCAGACATTTTCCTTGTTAGGGGGGGTGTTTCCTGACCCAATTTTAACCAACGTAAATTCTTTTTTATTGGTTCAGTAAAATAAATTTTCACCTAGTCAGTAAAAAAAATTCTTCACCTACTCAGTGAAATAAATTTACAGATCGGTAACAAAATTTTACGAAGTTGTTTTAACAAATACCATGGACCAAAACCATGGGATCTAATACCAAACATAACATAAATACTATTTCATGTGCTCAGTAATTTGAGAATAGAATATTATAATTAAATAATTGATATGAGATAGTTTTTACATTGAGGGGCCCGGTTATAAATATAGCCGAAGCACCCTTTTACAAATAGTCATGACTTTTAGTTTATTATTAAACTGTTTATTCTATTATTATTTTCAAACTTAATATTATATTTATTATATTATTTATTATACTTTAGGATTTATGTTTATAATTGTTTGGATTATGGAATACACACACTGCCGAGGAAAGGGTAACTCAAGCACTAAACGTTCCCTCTATAAAGGTGCTCATGGAGATGAACCCACATGTGGCCTTGCATGTCAATGACACCATGACCATGAAGTAAACCACATACCATCTCATTCACTTATACTTACAGTTTGAAGAGTTTCTCGGGAACTACTCCTCTACTTGGGTACTGGCACACCTAATAGGGTCTTGTGATGGACCTCCCATACCTAAACTTGGACAATTGCATAAAGTCTTAAGCTAGTGTGAAGTTTGAAGAAGATGTGAAATTCTTACATGGCTCTTGTATTAGATTGTGGCTTACTTTGTATGATTCTAATGACTCTTGTATCTTGTAATGGTTGGTCTTACTTGATTCTATGAGCTTTATTTGTTGATGATGCACCCTTGGTATGGTCCTTTGGAGGATGTTTCATGATGAAGTCATGCATTGTTTGGATGACGTTGCACCTTTGAGGATGAGCGTTGAGCTCCTTGATGACTTGGCCTGCCTCCAGACAGCTTCCAACACCTCCTGGACCTTGGACGTTGCACATTTGGAGGGTGATGTCACACTTGGATTGATGTTACTTTGCCATGAGCCAACCTAGCACATGGATGATGAGTTGGCACTTGGTTGATGATGAGATGTGACCTCCTTGATGAGTGGATGTGATCTTTCATGATGATTTGGACCTTTTAGGATACATGACCTTTGGAGCCTTTATGCCCCTTGAGGAGATGATGTCACCCTCTTGGAGCCTCTTACACTCACACGTGTGGGATTTTAAGAGGAAATTTTGATGTATTAGCATTTTATCTTTGTTTTGGAGGCTATTTTGGTGATCAGCCTAAGACCTATCTGTTGATATTATGGTAGTTGCGGGAGGTATTAACCTCTACGTGTAACCTTTGACGAGTCTGGAATATTCTAGGAAGCAAGAGAAACCCTAGAAGGTTAGGAAATAACCTTAGAAAACAAGTCGGCTCAAGATAATAATTTATATTAAATTATTGTCCTCCAGAAGTAGAAGTCGGCCCAGTTAGGTCATTTAGAAGACTATAAATAAGAGGGCACTAGAGCTCATTTGTCACACTCACTCTCACAACTGCATAAGGACAAGTGGTGCGCATGACTGGAGGAGAGTTGCAACTACTGCAACGGTGACTTGGTCTTTGGTTATGGTTGGACTTTCTGCCTAGTTATGGTTGGACTTTCTGCTTGGTACGCTAGCTTTGGAGAGAGGTACGCTACCTTGGTTGGCTATTGGTTCTAGAGTTTGCTTTCGGAATTATTCTGTCTATCAAGGTTAAGGTGCTCGGGGTGGCCTTTGTGTCGATGGTTGGGTGACAATATTGCTATATTGTCTACACAGTGAAACAAGCACAATTATTATTTCTAATAGGTTATGGGCATGTTATCCCCATTTTGTGGATAACTAGGGAGATGATGTCTCGAGGCCCTCAGGTTGCAGATATGGAGTGCCGAGAGACTACATGACCAGCAGTACACTTTGCACAAATGGAAAACCCACTCACCAACCCAGATGGTCACAAGTTTACAGATGGCATCCACCACACCAGTTGGCTTCCGAAAGGCAATGGGCTTTGCTCCATGAGGTACAAGTCAGTATTATGGTGAGCATCATTTCAATACCTAAGCCATTTGATTATGTCGTATCTTAGATTTCATGATATGTGCTTGGACATTATGCCTTTTGCCCTGCTTCACCTTGGTGGTTGACATTGTGCCCTAGTAAGTGGTCTTCTTCGGGAATTGGTTTGCTACTGGGAAATCCTTTAATAAGCCATCGTACCGTTCTCGACCATACTTATCATTTTCCATCATTATTCCCCTTTGTTTCCTTATCTCTTGGGATTTTAGGGTGTATTGACCCAAGAAGGGGTTGTCCCACATTCTATGGGAAGAAGGAGCTAAAGGCCCAGAGGGGTTAGTGTTGGGTGAAAGATAAAAGCCATATATGAAACTTCCATATGCTTCGCCCAAGGATCACCCAAGAAAGAAATAAAACGCTTATCTTTGAATAAAAGGGTACCCATAATATAAAAAAAAAATGCCTGAAAGGTAGATTGAAGGATAGGAGGTCTCATCATGAGCCGACCTATCATGTCCATGGATATCTAGTGGTATGACATTGTCATTATCTGGTCACCAAACCAGGGCAGTGACTCTTAGTTGCATGGCTGAGAGAAAGGGAGTCTCATCACGAGTTAGCCTTCTCATTTCCATTAGGCATTTGTGGGTGACATTGCCACCATCTGGTCACCACGCTAGGGCAGTGACCTTCAACCTCTCCATGTGCTATTATGAAAGAAAATATAAAGAAAGAAAGATAAAAGGCAAATAGTGGGCTTGGAAAAAGTGCATTGTGGATGAAAGTACCACACACCCTCTACAAAAGCACCCATGAATGAGATACTACGACCCCTAGTATGTCATGAGCCCTATGCCCATTGAGTCTTGACCCCATCCACCTCATACACTCTGTATGGCTTAGAGAGGGACCTCTTGGAGGCTCTCCTTGACCTAGGGAAAGATCTACCCAATAGGACACCTCGTCAACCCTCCCATACTTAAGCTTAACAAGTCACATAGTGTCTTTGACTTGTTAATTGTTTGATATAGTAATCTTTGATGCTTAGATGGATTATTTATTGATTGGATCCACTTATCATGATGTTATGACTTGAGATCCCTGGAGGGCGTGTTCATTTGTCTTTGCAGGACTTGGCTGGTGAAAAGTTTTGGGAGAACAAGCCTAGCTTGGGCTTCCATGGGACTACAAGCCCACAGGTTGGATGCCAGGAGCCCGCATGCCAGATGAGAGAGACTTGACTCGGACAGCCTTGATGATGACTTGGATGACCTAGCCCACCCATTGCTTGCCAAACGATTTTCCCAGGAGGGGAAAAACGTCCCATTTTTTAGCATGACGTCATGATATTGGGGGCTAGGGCTTGTTGGTGAGGTGCCACTCATTTGCACTTGGACGTTTTGAGGAGAAGAGGGTTTTCACCATGATGAGATCACTTGGATGCTTGACACATGGCCTTGGGAGGCCCTTCCATGCTTCTCCAACACCAACAACCTCCTCAAAGTGGCAAAACGTCCCCTAAAGGGGTGAAGTCATCCTAGATTAGGGTTTATTTTGTGCAAAAGATGAAATTTTAATTGAATTCTTTAATATTATTGTGTTAAGGGAGCAAGATTAGGGTTGTTGACCCCTAATCTTGTGTTTTACTCTTTATTATGTGGACAAGCCATGTTGGATAATTTTTGTATAAATAGAGATCATAAGATCTCATTCAAAATCATAACTCTCCTCTTGTGAGAGGTTTTGGTCTGAAATTTTCGGCCTCCTTAGCTCTTTTAGCTCTTGTGCACTTGTGTATGGCTATGGTTGTGAATGGTTAATGGAAGAAGTGATGGGCTAGCCTTGGAAGGTTATTTTCTAGCTCTTGTGATAGATTATCTTAGCATCTCTCTTGATCTTGGTATGGTTTTTACTCTCTTGCTATCATTTTATTCAAGTCAAGTATTGTTATGCTAAGAGCTAGGTGGGAAGTATAAGGGCATACACCCCCACCATAGTCTTCACCATTTTATTGCTTCATCTCATTGATTAAAGGTTTGCTAAGAGAAGTATAAGGGCATACACCCTCTTAGCTTAAACCCTAGCTTAGAGAAACTTGCCTTGGGAAGTAAAAGGGCTTACACCCCCAAGGAGGTAGCTTCTCTAAGCTCCTTGTGACTCCATTAACCCAATAGTAAAGGCATTAGTCATTAATTTGTTGCATTGGAGAAATAAATTATTGCATTGGGAAATGTGAATTTCGGTCATTTTTACTTCTTGCAAAGTAGATTGTCTTCCTTGTGCCTTGGGCACCTCACAGTCATTAGGGCATCCTCATCTAAGGGATACATGTTGTTGTTACAAATTTGCATCTTCATCCATTAGGGCTGCAGAAACCCTAACACGCTTGCTTTAATAGCTCTCTTATCAACCATTGGTTTTTGCTCAAAGTTTGCACATTTACTCTCCTTGTCCTAGCGCACTTTTTGGCAAAGTTTGAGGGGATTCTAGTGGCTGATTTTCTTTCTGTAATACATTGAATGTTACAGCCATAAGGCTGATATTATTTGCTGCAAACAAGTGTTTACAACAGCCTTATCTTTGTGCTAAGAGTTTTGGTTCTTCATCTTGAGTTTAGCTAGTCAATTGCTAGTCTTTCTCTTGCATTTTCTACTTGATCTTGAGCACATATTGAGCAGCTTATAGTATCTTTTTCTTGCTGATATATATTTTCATCTATTGCTGCAAATTAGGGACAGCAAGCTTAACTTGCTGATCCAACTAACATATATTGTTGCAAGGTGTGTTTTCTTGTGTCTCGGGCAGGTACAATCATCTGAAAAAGCACTATACTTGTGGGGCAGCCTTTACTTGGCTTACAAGGCATCTCTCCCTACCCTTCATTCCATTTAGACTCGACCTATAGGGGCTCCACTTCCATCTATCTCCATCTCCATCCCAATCCCCCTAGGGTCACCGGGATTGCCTCCCTAGAGTGACTTAGTCACCCTTGAAGTGTGGGACCTACATCAAGGTGACATTGGGTGTAGGATTCCCAAAGTTGTAGCACGTATTCCTTGGTTGGGTGGGGATTTTCCCAACCTACAACTTGTGGCATAACAGGGCCCACACTATCTTCAAACAGTCTAACCACTGGAAGGTAGATTGGGAGGATTTGCTCAGTTGCAGTTGCAGTCGGAGTTTTGTTGTAGCAACAAAACCCTAACCCTCGTGTTGAGGCACCTTAAGTGAAGTGCTTGACCTAATTCCTGGATAACCTAGTGCGCCCTAGCCTAGCGCACTTCCTGGTACTCTCAGCAAGCCAAGACGTCAAGTTTGAAATTTTGGTCAAAGTCAACGTTTGACCAAGTCAAAATCTAAGGTTGACCAATCAAAAGTCAAAATAGAAGGCAATTATGAAGACAGAAGACCTAGCATGAAGAAAGTGTATGTTGTGCCCAAGAGAAATCTACTAAAAGGAACATTATGAAGTTTACCAATCCTCTAGCAGCTAAACCTCTGGTCCAGCAAAGTCATTCTAAGGTTTACCGTCACAGTTGGGTAACAAAGGTATGTACCTATACATGTTCTTTTAATTTGTATCATTCGCATGAGTGTGTTTGCAGGGAATGTACAAGGGATCTTGTCCAAAGCAGTGATCCTGGATTCAGTGCATTCAGAAAATCAACATACTCTCCAGGTTTGACTTGATATATCTCTAGTTGTTATGGCATTATGAACTTCTAGTAAAAGTTATAAGCTGACTTTAGTCAAGATCTTATAAGGTTGAGATCATATTCTCTAACTCAATTTTCTGCTAAAAAAGCACATCGTTTTAAGTTTAAGGGACGGGTCGGAAAGGATACTTGTCTCAAAAGAAAAGCAATTCAAGTGGAACAATTGAAAGACTCTAGGTTTGCATATCAAGTTTGACATCTTTATTATTGTCACTTAAGTAGCTTATACTACTCATTGTACTTATTTGCAAATATGAACTAACACCTACTCTAGGAGATATTTCTTGTTCTTGTTCTCAGACAAGATCATCTTAGTAATGCTACCAAGAAACCATCCTTCATATAAAAGATGTTGTATCGGAAACACTGTTGTTCTTGTTGTCTTAGGCAGGTTATTTCATGAAGGTTATCATGAAGATGTCTTTCCAGGCTTGTAGCAATTGCCTCTATCCTTGTCCTTATTCTTGTTTTGATCTACTATCATAAACATATGGTCTTGGATCTTTCTTTTGTTTCTTGTCTTGTTCCGAGCAAGTACCCTTGTGAAATATGTTGACAAACCTTAATGAACAATCTTTGCGGAATCTATCATAGAAGAAGTTTATAAGGATGACACAATACTTGCAACAACTGCCAGATGGGCAGTAATCAGAACAGATAGAAACAAACTTGAAGAGACTCAGAGGAAGTCAGACTCGGAGGGAGTCAAATTCGGAGAAAGTCGATAATCAAAAGGAAACCAGAACAGGCTTGTGACACTTTGCAGAAAGCAAAGAGAGATGCAGTAGACGGAAGCATGGAATCTCTCAGATAGAGGGAATTGATTATAGAAACATGCAGTCTTTGAATAAAAACAAGGAAGTTCTAGATATTGCTCATTCAGGCATGAAGCTGAGATTAGGAGGGAGTTAATCCCCAATGATATGATCCATTGAAGAATCCATGAAGATTTATAAACGAAAGCTCTGATAGATACAAGGCAAGATTTGGGGCTAGAGGGTTCTCCCAGAAGGAGGGAGAAGACTATGACGACAGCTTGTTCCAGTAACTAGATATACCTCTACCTGAGCCATTATATCTTCTGCAGTATCCATGGGTTGGATTTTTACATCAGATGGATGAAAAGACTATTCTTCTCATCAGAGTAATTGAAGAAGCATATGTAGAGCAACCTCAAGGTTTTGAGGTATACCAAAAAGAAACCCATGTATGCAAATAGAAGAAGACCTTGCACGGATTCAAGTAACTTGGCGCAGAGCCTCTCATGTACAACAGAAGCATGGTGAAAACTTCCTATGGCAGAGGAAGTGTATGAAAATGGTTCTTCAGAAGTCCGGGATGATGGATTGCAAATCCATGGCCAACTCCCATGATGACAAATCTAAATAAGTTGAGAGAATTTGATCCAGTAGACCCGTCCCTGTATCAACAATTGAATGGCTCATTGATGTATTTGGAGAACACTCATCCAGATATTTGCTTTGTTGTGAAAATAATTCCAGGTGGAACCTATCAATGAGAATTGAATAATTGCAAAGCATGCCTTGAAATGTCTTCGTGAGACGTTTGAGTTATGATATACAGTTGCATGGATTTATCGTTTCAGATTGGGTAGGGAGTGCAGATAACAGAAGAAGTACTTCTTGGATATGTTTCAGTTTGCCACGATATCGTGGGCTAGCAGGAAAAAGAAGTTTGTTGCACTCAACATTGCAGAAGCAGGGCATACTACATCTTGTGATGCTTGTATGGAAGCAGTGTGGCTCCGTAAGCTGGTTTCTGGACTGTTTGATCATGTGTTGGATTTGACCATGATATATTGTGATAACCAGAGCTGTGTGAAGCTCTCAGAGAACCCAGTGTTCCATGACAGGTCGAAGCACATTGAGATCAAGTACTATTTTCCTGTGATAGAGTCCAGAGGGGAGAAGTAGTTCTCCAGTATATCTCCATAGATGAGCAGATAGCAGATAATTTTGGTAAATCCTATGTCCAAGATGAAAAGTTTGCGTACTTAAGGGACAAGCTAGGAATCGTGGAGATGACTTCCTTATTGGAAAGGGAAGTGATTACTCCCTAGGTTGGGAGGGAGCACCGATATGTTATTGATATATGGACAGTCATTTTCCAGTTTGGAAAATGGTCCAGGTTGGACAGCCACTTTCCAGTCCGGAAAGTGGTCCAAGATTCTTGATGGACAGTAATTTTCCAGTTTGGAAAATGGTCCAGGTTGGGCAGTCACTTTCCAGTTCGGAAAGTGGTCCAAGATTTCTAACAGACAGTCATTTTCCAGTTCAGAAAATGGTCCAGAACAGACAGTCATTTTCGTAACGAAAAGTGGTCTAACAGATTGTTGATGTACCATAGACAGTGATTCCCTTTGTGGCTAGTATGGGGGAATGGTCTAGGACAGTCATTCTCCTTGGCAGTCACTTTGAGAAGTGGTCAAGCAGAACGGTCCGCCTCTCCGAGCAGTCATTCTTTCAAAGTTCACAGTTGTGAGCAGTTTCGAAGAATGGTCTGATGTAGGAGGTTGGTGCAGGATAGTCATTCCCTAGGGCAGACTCATTCTCTCCAGGTTGTACTGTGAATCGTTCAGGAAGAATGGCCCCATTAGGTTGAATGGTCCGGGTTCAGCAATCAGGGACAGTCATTCCCTAGGGCAAGCTCATTCTCTCCAGGTTGCACTGTGAATCGTGTCGGAAGAATGGCCCAATTAGGTTGAATGATCTAGGTTGAGAAATATGGGACAGTTATTCTTCTATGCTTGAGAAGAATAGTCCAGACATCCCATGGCTGATGTTTAACTTTCCAAGGGTAGATGCTCTTCTAGATCTCACAGATGTGAGTGGAAGAGTGGCCCAGATGATTCAGTTCGTATCATGATATTGTTTATGCAAGTTGATATCAGATAATATGATTGTTGTAGAGACTGTATGTCTCTAGACAATAGTTGTATGCTACTGTGGTGGATGTGATTCATTGGTAGTGACTATGTGTCACTGGTTAGTAGTTGTGTGCTACTAGGAGTGGTTGTGTACCACTGGATAGTAGTTGTATACTACTACGAATAGACACATTTGTTTTCTATTGGATGGCATTGTAGCAGTTGTATGCTACTATCTGATTTCCATGGAGACTACCACTAGTGTTGGAGATGATTGCCAGCTAGATGGATAGTCAATGTGATGGTGGACAGACATTCTCTCTGTGAAGAATGGTCTGGGTTGACAGATTGTTGACGTATCATGGGCTGGTATTTTCCTAAGGCACAAATTGTGGCCCGATTAGGAAAATGGTTCAGGACCGATATTTTCTAAGGCATATGGGTAGAGATTGATCTCTATGGTACATATGACCCAATTAGAAAATAGTCTGAGACTAACATTCCTATAGGAATGGTCTCTGTAGCCCATAGAGTGGCTTTTAGCATCTGGGAGGACTGACATTCTTCTAGGACGTAGGTCAAGATTAGAAGAATGATCTTTGTAGCCCATTCTGGGGCTTTCAACATCTATTGGGACAACTATTCTTCTAGAACGTATGTCCGGATTAGAAGAATGGTCCTTGTATCACTCTGTTGAGTGAGTGACTTATTTAGCATCATGCCCGATTACTCAGATGGAGTATGGCCTTGAGAGATGATGCAGTTGATGCTATCAGATGATACCGATAGTGGTGATGGTGCTCGTGATTTGATCATGAGTTAGCCTGTATGGCTATGATGATGTTATCGGTTGAATGGTTTGTTTGTTCTCAAGACCATTTCCTTTAATACCTCCCTAGCTAGGAGGGAGTGTTGATATTATGGTAGTTGCAGGAGGTATTAGCCTCTACGTGTAACCTTTGACGAGTCTAGAATATTCCAGGAAGCAAGAGAAACCCTAGAAGGATAGGAAATAACCTTAGAAGACAAGTCAGCTCAAGATAATAATTTATATAAATTATTATCCTCCAGAAGTAGAAGTCAACTCAGTTAGGTCACTTGGAGGACTATAAATAAGAGGGCGCTAGAGCTCATTTGTCACACTCACTCTCACAACTGCATAAGGACAAGTGGTGCGCATGACTGGAGGAGAGTTGCAGTTGTTGCAGTGGTGACTTGGTCTTTGGTTATGATTGGACTTTCTGCCTGGTTATGGTTGGACTTTTTGCCTGGTTATGGTTTGGACTTTCTGCTTGGTACGCTAGCTTTGGAGAGAGGTACGCTACCTTGTTTGGCTATTGGTTCTAGAGTTTGCTTCCAGAATTATTTTGTCTATCAAGGTTAAGGTGCTCGGGGGTGGCCTTTGTGCCTATGGTTGGGTGACAATATTGCTATATTGTCTACGGTGAAACAAGCACACCTATTATTTCTAACACTATCCATCTTGTATCATGGATTATTATGATTTCAGGGACTTTTAGAGAGATGAGGTACTAGGCATGTCTCGTATTTATAGAGGATGGTTTCCTCATTTGTAGATCATAACTCGTCTTGACGAGAATCACTTCTAGCACTTGTTTACTTTCTTATTCATCATGGAGAATTCATGCGCACTTTCTTGGAGATGATCTAGTGGATGCTTTGCAAGTATTTTGTGGATCGTTTCATTTCTAGGGTTTCTTTCATGCCAAACGATTTGACTAGTAAGTGTTATTTTCAAGTCTTGGATGGTTTACTCTTGATGTATTAAGTGAATGCTTTATAAAAGTGTTGATTACTGATTTGCATGTTATCTTGTTTCTCTTGGACAAACTTTGTCTAGAAACCCTCAGGGAGATTTGTAGTGGACTATCTTCAATGTTATTATTCATTTAAAGCTTGTTAAAGAACACAAGGGTTTTTCTAGGGTTTGCAGTGGACTACCCTAGTCTTGCTCTTATAGGTTAAAATTCTAGGGTTTGTAGTGGATTATTCTAGGGTTTTGATCGAAATCCATCTAGATCTCTTGGCAGGTATGACAATACTTGGCATTATTTGTTGTTTTGTGATTTTACGTGGGTGATTGGCATTGTCCTACACTAGTAGAATTTACAGAGCATAATCCTATGGCTTGTTGACTAGAGATCGAATTTTGTAATTGTTAAAAGAGATATCATCGATGGTGTTTGTATTGTCCTCACTGAGAGGAAGGTTGAGCTAGTGTTCTCCTAGTGATTGATCCAACATTTGAAGATCAACATGAGATCGATTTTTTGTTTGGAGCACGCAGAAAACTGTGGAATGAAACCTTGGATGTTCAATTCACCGTTTGGAGGATTGATTGACTAGTAGCATAGCACTTGCATCCTTGGATTGCTCACACACTAGAAAACCGTAGGTACTGGAACCATTGACCATAGAAATTTGGTAGCTATGTTCTGGATTGACTGCTCCACTGACATTGTTTTTTGAATGGTCTGTTGAAGCATCCACTACCTTGTAGATTTGTGCATTAAATGATCGAATCTAACAGTTTGTATTATCTACAGATTGAGTGAATAGTGGCTTGTTCGAGTAAAGTGGCAAGTAGATCGTTGGCATCTATGATCTATTAAGTATTATTCAATGTGATCTGAACCTGCATTATAGAAATCAATCCACTGAAACCAAGTATGGTTCGTATGTAGTTAGTGACTACCTGTAACTGTTGTAAAATCATAGGAAGACTCTAAGTCGAAAGACGATTTTGTAGTTGTTGTTGATGAGCCCATTTCTAGTAGTGGTGATGAGATTGATGATTGATCATGTTGATCAATGATATGTACTAGACCAATAGCTTGTAGTTGTAGCATGTTTTATGGACTCTATAAGACATTTAGAGCCTCATTGATTATGTATTTTGTTGTTGATATGTATTGCACTCAGTGCCATTTTGATATATACACCCTTACATGGTATATAGATGAGAAAAATTTGCATATTTTGTATCTAATGGTTTGGAATCATCGTTTGAAATATTTAAAATAATTTTTTTCATTAAAATTTAATTATTTAATGTATTTTTTAGTGAACCGAGTCATTGAAATCAGATCATTTCAAGTCAATTCGAACTTGAGTCAATTTCCAAGTTGATAGGTGATTGAATCAATGTCTGATTTGATAGGTGACTGAGTCGATGTCCGAGTCCAAGTTTAAAAACTATGATTCTAATGACTCTTGTATCTTGTAATGATTGGTCTTACTTGATTCTGTGAGCCTTGTTTGTTGATGATGCACCCCTGGTATGGTCCTTTGAAGGATGTTTCATGATGACATCATGCACTTTTTGGATGACGTTGCACCTTTGAGGATGAGCGTTGAGCTCCTTGATGACTTGGCCTACCTCCAAACAGCTTCTAGCACCTCCTGGACCTTGGATGTTGCACATTTGGAGGAGGATGTCATGTTTGGATTGATGTTACTTTGCGTTGAGCCAACCTAGCACATGGATGATGAGTTGGCATTTGGTTGATGATGAGATGTGACCTCATTGATGAGGGGATGTGACCTTTCATGATGATTTGCACCTTTTGGGGATGGACGTGACCTTTGGAGCCTTATGACCCTTGAGGAGATGATGTCACCCTCTTGGAGCCTCTTACACTCACACGTGTGGGATTTTAAGAGGATGTTTTGATGTATTAGTAATTATATTTGTTTTGGAGGCTATTTTGGCGATCGGCCTAAGACCTATCCACCTTGTATCATGGATTATCATGATTTTAGGGGCTTTTACAGAGATAATGCACTAGGCTTGTCTCATATTGATAGAGGATGGCTTCCTCATTTGTAAATCATAACTCATCTTGTGGAGAATCACTTCTAGCACTTGTTTACTTTTTTATTCATCATGGAGAACTCATGCACACTTTCTTGGAGATGATCTAGTGAATGCTTTGCAAGTATTTTGAGGATGATTTCATTTCTAGGGTTTCTTTCATACCAAACGATTTGACTAGTAAGTGTTCTTTTCAAATCTTGGATGGTTTACTCTTGATGTATTTAGTGAATGCTTTATCAAAGTGGTGATTTGCATGCTGTCTTGTTTCTCTTGGATAAACTTTGTCTAGAAACCCTCAGGGAGATTTGTAGTGGACTATCTTCCATGTTGTTATTCATTTAAAGCTTGTTAAAGAACATAAGGGTTTTTCTAGGGTTTGTAGTGGACTACCCTAGTCTTTCTCGTATAGGTTAAAATTCTAGGGTTTGTAGTGGACTACTCTAGGTTTTGACCGAAATCCATCTATATCTCTTGCTTAAGGTCTTAAAAGACATAGGATGGCCTCTTAGGGTTTGTAGTGAACTACCTTAAGTTGCCTTCTTAAAGAATCAAGACCTAGGGTTTGTAGTGGACTACCTTAAGGTTTGGTCCTTGAGTCTTTCTTTGCCTTTGCTCTCCATAGAAGTTGCATCTTTGACTCCATATGCCCAAGGAAGCTAGATGGCACTAGTCTATTCTCTTGCAAAATGACCTTTAAAACCCTAACCCTCTCTCTCCTTTGACATCTTATGGTAGATTTAGGATTTATTGCCTTTCCCTTTAATTTCTTAACTATCTCTAGCCTAATGTATAGAATTTTGTTGCATTCTTTGCTTAGAAATATTCTTGACATCATTTATTGCATCATTGTTGCAGTTTTCAACCAATTAGGGCTTGATGTCTTGCACATTTTAAAGTAGTTTCATGCCATTTTACTTTTCAGCGAGCATTGTTTACTTAATGTGTCAGTCTTAGCTTGCATTTCATCCATCTTTTATTGCATTTTATTGGTTTTAGGACTGTTATATTTCTTCTCTCATAACTTGTCAGATTGCTGAAGTGATCATCTTTTTATGTAAGTTTTATTACAGCCATAGCCTTTTTCTTTGATAAGTAGTGTTTTGGAGCATTCTTTTGACTTAATAGACTTGGCAAATATCTCTTATTGTCTTAGAACACCTCACACACAAATCCGGAAATTTCTTTGTTTAACCACCTTGTCTTCACCTTGAACCTTGACCTAGTTAGTGCTATAATCGAGTAACCAAGATAGGAGGCTGTAGACTTTATTCATTCTTGCTATAGGATTCCTTGAGGTTGCTAGGGAAGCCTCCCTTGTGTTGAATCTCAATCCTTCACTAAAGCAAGGGAAGTAATTGCTTAGGTGACAGTGGCAAGTACTTCGATATGTTACACTTGTCTTGCTTCTTGTGAAGGCTTTGCGCAGGTGCTAGGTTGCGTGATAACAATCAGAACAATCAGAACAAAATGTGGGTAGCACAGACCCTTCAATCTTCGAACAGTAAATGCTAAATGTGAGAAGAAAAAAACTTCTCCAGAAGAGGCCATTTAAGCTGGGATGAATGATGCTGAAGTCAGGTTTAAATAGAGAAAAATGGTATATCAGATTTAAAAAGAGAAAACCAGTTGCAGAACAAAGAAAATCTGTTACTGATTACTACAATGCTCCATACCCTAGATCAATCTCTATTCTTTAGAAAATTGAGTGACTGACAAGACATAATCCATGTACGGGCTCCCCAATAGAAAGTTTTAAGCATCTTGCTCCAGATCATGGTAATGATTGCTAACAGAAAGAGCAGGTTTCAAGAAATCCAAAAACAGATTAAAGATTCCTTGAAATCAAGATCAGCAAAAATGCTTCTGGTGCTTGGAAGTACCAATTAAAAAGATTTAAGCATCTATAGATTATCTGAGAATGGGATCAGAAAAGATCCTTTAGATACCCAGAACTTCCTAGTTAAAAAGAATGACCCATTTTCACACATAGATTACATGACCTTGAATAAGTTTGCCAGTATAGACACATACTCAATATCACTTTTTATCAGCCACTGGATGTACATAATGGAATCAAATATTTCTGAAGAGTGACCTGATATGAAGGTGATGAAGCAATGATAGCTTAAACAACTCTACCGATGTGTGTTGGTGTCGACCAATTCATAGGGATGACATCCCTCTTGACTAATGTTACTATGACTATCCAGTACCCTGTGAATGATGTTTTGGAACCATTTCTGAAAACGTTTGCTTCAGAATGGATTCTGTTATAGTGAATGTAAGGGTCAGGCACTAAAGATCTCATGAAACAGTAAATTTTATAAAATGTTATAAAAGTATCCACTTGAAGTATTTACTAAAAGGAATCAAAGGAGGGTGAAGATTATTGTGAATAGGCTTGACCCAACAACTAGACTTAATTGACAGATTCGTCATCCATGCTTTTTTTGTAAAACAGTTTTCTGAAAGTGCAGCTTCATTCATCCACTGACTGAAAAGGAACTTTTTTCTTAGGTACCAAAAAGGCACAATCCAACTTAAAGTTGAGAGTGTATGCAGTAAAACTTCCGCTTAGTTGAATCGAAGTCAACCTATTTTACAGTGCCTTAACAGTTAAAACTGTAAGACCACATTAAGGATAAAATATCTTACAGTCCAACCTGCCACAGTCCACTCTGTCCACTCAATTCGATTGTGTCCAGGCAAGCTATGCTCTATGCATGGAGTGCTTCAGACATCCTTGTATGTAAAAGCAAACACTGGCAAGTATTATCAATTGAATAAACTGAGGCGTTAACTGTGTTAGTGCTTCAAATATCTTAGGAAGGCTTTTTTTTTTTTTTTTTGCAGTTTGGTACAATGATACCAAGTTCATTTATAAGAGAAATCATTGTCAAGGTGCTATATAATGAGTTATGACCACCACAGCTGCTTATGAGTAGTGAGAAGGAACCCAATATTGAATATCATAAATGTCTTAATCAGCCAATTTGATTCCAACTATATTGCCACAATATAAACCATCTTAACTCCAGAGATTAAACATGACTAGTTGACAGTTTTCTTTGAAGCCCTGATAAATAAAATTACAGAGACTAACCTTGTCATCAATATCAGTAAAATTCCGAACATACTTCACTTCATATCCTAAACGCTGTAAGTATCTGCAAGATGAATAGAGCCATCTTAGAGAAATATTTGACACATGTTAGCCTTTCCATGTTTTAACCTAGAGCTGCTTCCCACAGACCATTTAGTTAAAATTTAAACATTAGTCATTCAACTTTGTTCAAACTTATATCTGTTAATATTTTTTTTTAAATGTCTTATATACAGAGAATATTTACATCAGCAAACCAGAAGGCAGAAAGATATATACAGTAGAGCTTATATCATCTTTGTAAGTGCTACTAGAGCTGAAATAAAATTAGAATATGTTACTGCATCTAGAGAGTTTGCATCCTTAATAATCAGAGAACCATGGACCAACCACTGCATAGATACTTCATCCATCCACATGGTATGGAAAGCAGACAAAGAACTGGCCTCATTATCAAAAACAGACCTACACTGGATCTTCCAAGGGTATACAGAGCGGAGAACCTCAGACAACGCCAAATACCAAAGAAAGAGGAGCGAACCAAATAGTTGCAATCACCAAGCACAGCTCGCAGACAATGAATCCTTCCCTGGAGAACTCAACACTGATCCTGAACAAATTTCTGGCCACTCTTCGCAAAGTGACAATCCCAAAACATGTGCTTCACTGACTTAGAGCGTTGGAAAACAGGACAAAGGCCATCCGAAATCCCACTCTTTGCCAGCCTAGCCTTGTATGGGATCCCCTGATAGATAACTTGCCACAAAAAAACCCATGACTTGTAGGAGAGTCGAACAGACCACACTATGTAGCTAGTGAACCCACCTATCCTTTGGATCTATGGACACCCAATATGCATTGAGAAAAGAGGTTAGTGCATGACGCTGATGCAAAAGGGAATATAACCTCTGTGAATCATACTGCTGAAGGGGGCAACCAAAACTCTACCACCAAACCTACCAAAATGGCGCTGCCATTAGAATAATCATCTTGGACACATCCCCCTAAGGGATGAGCCCAACAAGCTCAGTGATAGTTGGCCAGTCTGAGGTAAGTAAAACACGTTTGCACGCTGGAGTACACTAATCCTTCTACGAACACGGCACTGAATCCCACAGGCCCTACCAAAAGAAGATGCCCTTCCTACTCAGACAATGAGCCTAGAAACGCAGGAGCTATGCAATACAAGAATCTTGTAACCTCCAACTCCAAATAGGTCAATGCACCAATACCACCCTGCTCTACTACCATCTATACTCCATCTTACCAAGCCTGCTATTGTCTTCCAAGTTGTCCATATAGTCTTGAGGATAAACAAATCTACAACCTGGAACAGGTGGGAGGGGGTTGGGTGGAAAGGGGGGAAATAATGTCACACAAGCCAAAAGACCTTGAACCTTGCCAACATACTAAGCAATAATCAATCGATGACGCAACAGCACTTGCCAATGAGCAGTCCCCTCCAAGCAATGCACCAACCATTTGGCAATAAGGATGTTCCCCTAGGTAGCCACATCAATCATTCTTTGGGCATGTATATAAACATGCCCCATGGGACCATCAAAAGGCCCCTCTCTCTACCATACTTCAACCATAGGTAAGATCACAAAATTTGATCCAAGGGTCGAAATTGAACTCGACTTGGAAACCAACAGGTGACATAGTAGATGTGAGAATCTTGAAGAATACGCCCAACCACTGTCGATTTCTCAACAAACGGAAGGTCTTTATAGTGCCAGAAGTGAAGTTTGTTCTGAAGTCACTCTTAACCACCTATTTCAACTAGGTGTCAACATTATGTACCATGAAGATATGTACCTTGTGGTACAACAAGTTTGAAGACTCATGGCTTAGCAAGGCAATTTTTCCCCCAACACTTCTTTCTATGTACACGGAATGTTCGCTCCCCTACGTGGGATAATTTTGTAATATGTTAGCATGGATCAATTTTTATTTAGATACCTAGGACTTTATCATTAGGGAATTCCTTTCATCGAGTGTTTTTTTTCCTCATGTAATTAATCTTACTTTTCAGCGATTTTAATTACCCTTGAGTTTTTTACTCAGTAATCCTCCAAAGTGGTGAAAGGCGTTCTAATGATCAATCCCATTGGGTGACTAAGATTTAGAAGTGTTGTAAATGACCGTGATAGACATCTCCTAGAGTCTTGCAGAATTCCGTTAGGTTTTGATAGGATTTTTTAATAATTACAATTTTCCGTAGATTGGAAATTTTAATTATTTTTTATGAAAAATGTAAAAATTTGGTCCTTGTCGATTTTGTATAGGGGTGTGAGTACTCAAATCAAATGGCTTATGAACCCCTACACCCTTGGGCCAAGTTTCAGCTCAATTGGACAAGTTTTGCTAGGTCATTGTCCATGAGGAGTCCAAGTCAGTCAAAAGTCAAGAAATCATTGGCTAAGATAAAAAGCCAAAAATTATAAAAGTGTCTAAAGTCAAAAAAAGAAGTAGGGAAATGTTTTCTATTGTATTTCCTAAGTCGGAAAAGTAAAAATCCACTTAAAAGAACCCCCCATGACAAGTCAAAAGAGGTTTTCCCCCTTCACATCTCACCCGTCAAACCCTAACTCACTACCAAAACCCTAAAAGTGCCTCTTCCTTGACTTGTTCTCTCTCTCTTGGATGGGTGATACTTGTAACTCATCCAAGAGGGGTCTCTCCTCTCTCCCTCATATAAAAGGAAGCCCTCCCTCCTCATTTTGACATTAGTTTTTCATAGCAACTCTATTATGCCAAAATCTCTCCCCACTCTCTCTCATTCTCTCCCATTTTCTCTTGTGATTTTTGGTGCCATTTGGTAAACTTTCTTGGAGTAATAAAGTGAAGCTTTGGAGAATCTCTTGGTGTATTTTTGGTTCTCTTGGTAAGGTAACAATGTAGATTTTGTTCATCTTTGTTCCACATTGTTTTACTTGAAGAACCCTAAGCAAAGTATTTTGCTAGGGATAAATCTGTAGTAGTATTGCTATAGGTTTATGTGATTTGTTTTTATTAGTGTTTGTAAAGTATTTTGTAGGCCTTTTAAAATATCTCACCTTCTTGCCTCATTGTGTAGCAAGGGTTTACAAATTTGCAGGTTGCCAAAGTTTGGAAGAGGAACTCCAAAGAATTCATTCTATTCCATATAATTTTTTGTTTTAATTTCAGCCTTCTATTTACTTATTTTCTGCTCATATTATCATTCAAATATTGCGAAAAAAATATCAATCTTTAAGTTCAGATTTTTTTGTAAATATTTATGTACATATGCTAACTCAAAATTAACATTTTGTGGTGATTTTTAGCATTCTCCAACAAGCTTTGTTTGCTGATTTATGCAGGTTTTCACCATTTAAAAAGAAGGTGTTGCCCAAATTTGGCTACCTAAAGCTCAAGAAAACTTCTATAAGCTTTGGTGCGAAGCCCCCTTCTCTCTCTCACTTTCTAAAACTATTGTAAACAGCCCAAGAGAGTCGCTTGGGCTTGCACTTTCGTTTTCTTTCAAAGTTTAGAATAGAATATGTAAATTAATTTTAATTGTTTGCCCACACCTTGCATTGTACTTGGCTCTGTCGTCCTTGCAAAATCGTGCTGGCTAGGATTAGAAATTTTTTTATGATTTTTGCTTTAATTAATTTTGTCCACCATTGCGACAAAATTGGAAGACTTTGTCCTCCACCTTATGCCAAAGTAGTGTAGTTAATGTGTTTAAGTTGTTTATTTTAATTAATCTTTGATTGCCCACACCTTGCATGTGAGTGGCTATGCCATCCTGCAAAATCGTGTTGGCTTGTGCTTAAAATTTCATTTGTGCAAAGTAAATAAAATTTACCCCGCCTTTGCCCAGTATTCCCTCCCCTTGCCACTTTGTAGATCTTGGGTAATAAGAAAGGGCAAAGGATTGAGTGGATAGTTCAATTAGGCACCCATTTTTGTTATCGTTTGGCCACTAAAATAAGGTGACTTGCGAAGGCTAGAAGGGGTTAAAGCCGGGGACGGTTTCACGTCACTAAGTGTCCTCCTTGTTGAGCACCCAAGCACTTTGGACTTGACCTGTGGAGCTAGGGGAAAACCTTGTTGTTCTTCTTATTGAGCACCCAGCATTTCCTCTTGGCTAAGGGATAAGGACTTCAGGTAGTCACATAGCTTAGGCTTGCAACTCCTCACATCTAAACCAGTAAGTTAAAAAGAAACTTAAAATTAACTAAAAGCAACCTAAAACACTTGCAATTTTTATTTCAGCAATTCATTTTCACGAATTTTCTTGCCATTTATTTCTGCAAGTCATTCACATTATTCTTTATTTATTATTCAAACATTATTTAATTCTTTGGGAAGTAATTGTTTATATGTAAAGTTATTTTGTGAATCGTTGTGTGGATAAATTTCTCCTTTTATTTCAAGTTATAAAGATACCTTTTTTGTGAATATTTGTTCAATAAGTGAAATTTAATAATCTTTAGGCACTAGTCTAATTGTTTGTAAAATAAAGGTTTGTTTGTCATTAAAAGATTGCATATTGCATTGATTGATTGTCATTGGGTTGGATAACACTAATCAACAATTTAATTAACTCCTAGAAATTTAATAAATCTTCACATAGTTTAATAGGGTTTACCCCCCTTGACTTCCCTAGGAGTGAGCCTAGACAAAAGGAGTCCAGATTGAGGTGACAGTGGGTCTAGATTCAGGTTTGTCCCTCCAAGGACACACCAATTGGGTTGGAGACTTCTCCATGTTTGTAGGTGTGTATTAGGACGGCAACAGTCACTAAAGACACCAATCCCACATAGCAACAAGTGAGAGACCTACAACACAAGGTATGCCAAGATACCACACAATGACCCAAGCCAAACATAAGTTCAATCTATGAGAACCCACCTAGGTGGTCTATCCAATTCAATCAACCAAAATTCTGCCTTATGATCACTAGCCACCACACCCGATGCTACACAGAAAAGATATTGACATGCTCAAGCACTATCTACAAACTCTAGTTTTCCCAAATAGATAAGAAAGAGTCAAATGCAAAGTGATTATTAACATCTCTAACCCATTAGGAAGCAAAATACCTTGCAACTGCCCCTGGATGCGAGCAGCCTCCAAGAGATAAACAATAGGATCAACCATCAACACATATAAGCTAAGTCACCTAACCCAATGACACGAGACACGAAGGACACGGAAATAGAAGTGTCCGACACGTGAAATTTTGACCCTGAAAACAGGACACGAAGGACATGTTTATATATATATATATATATATATCTAAAAAAAATTATATATATCTAAAAAAAATTATATATATGAAAAAAAATTGAAAATTACACATACAAAAAAAAAATTTAGACATAAAGATTCATATTTTATTAGAAACTAGGAGATTTACATGATACAATCATTAAACATGTAACATAATGATAAATCATGATTCATTATACATTGTAACATCAATGATGATAAAATGACAAACATTGAAGTTTGAACACACAAGAAATTAGAACCATAAGTTGCAGCGTTCTCATTAAGTCATCAAAATCAAAATGTATTACAATGTATAGATACTAGATAGTAATACCGAGTTAGAGTCACTAATACTATAGGTGGGAATGCCAATGGAAAATACAAAATAGACATAGGGTAGATACTAGAACCATAGATGGAAAAACTGTCAAGACTCAATAGTACTAGTCCTCCATGACATAGTCATCAAAATCAGTATCACCACCACTACTCTCTCCTCCATCCTCATCCTCCTCCTCCTCCTCCTCCTTCTCCTCCTCCTCCTTCTCCTCCTCTATATCCAATGCAATCTGTGCATCTGTTGGTGTGGAGGATGACCCCTCAAGAGGATCACCATCATCAAAAGTGACTAGCTCTAGCACTTGTTCATTAAGATCCAAGTTGGCTAATGCCAACTCAACACTGTTATCTAAACCCATATCATCAAGAAACACATCCCACATCTTTGTCTTTCCCTTCACAAACTCTTCTCTCTGCCTGTAAATAAGACGGAGATCGTTGTGCACATACACCATTGTCTCTTCCCTGGATTGCTCAAGCCTACTCTTCTTCAAACTGTACAAATTCCCCTATGTGCTCCAATTCCTCTCGCAACAAGAGGATGAAGTAACCCAAGAGAGGATCCTTATGGTTAACTGTTGTAGAAGAGGGCATGTTGCCCCATGAGTTACCTGTTAGAAAAATAGGTGTGCTCGTTTCACCATAGATAATATAGCAATATTGTCACCCAACCATAGGCACAAAGGCCACCCCCAAGCAACTTAACCTTGACAAAGAGAATAATTATGGAAGCAAACCCTTGAACCAATAGCCAACCAAGGTAGCATACCTCTCTCCAGAGCTAGCGTACCAGGAAGAAAGTCCAAACCATAACCAAAGTGAAAGTCCAATCCAAAACCGAAATGCCAATTGCAGCAGTTGCAACTCCAACTCCTCTCCAAACTTGCGCACCACTGGTCTTATGCAATTGTGAGAGAGTGTGACAAATGAGCTCTAGCGCCCTCCTATTTATAGTCCTCCAAGTGACCTAACTGGGCCGACTTCTACTTTTGGAGGCTAATAACTCAATAATAAATATTCTCTTGAGCCGACTTGTCTCCTAGGGTTATTATCCAATGTTTTAGGGTTTCATGTAGAGGTTAATACCTCTCGCAGCTTCCATAATATCAACATTACCCACCAAGCATAGGGCTTCTTAGCCCCACTATCTCTGAGCACATCAAAGCCTCCAAATATCCCAGTGCCAGTGGAAAACTTTATGAAGCCCTCCTCCACCTCATTAAGGTATGCTCTATCCTGAAATATCCGTCTAAATGCATCCTTCCTCCCCTGTGAAATCTCACCATCCATGTGAGGAGGGAATCTGCGTGAAGGCCCAGAATTGAACCAATCATTAGTATAGTATTTGGGATTCAATGAGTGAGCCAAGCAATGCAAAGGTGTGCAATTCTTATCCCACCTAGTGATAAGAATATCTTGTATGGTGGTGAACAAGGTCTCTGTTGATGTCCCATACTCAGGGCACTCATGCTCTAAAACAACGGTCTTCACAGACTCAATCATGGAATCCCACCCCTCATAAACCTCTCCTAGGATGTGTTAGTTTTTATAGCTCGGGAGGTACTCCACATGTTTGTCTTGTATGCGGAAGTAGCCTTATATTTACACTACTAGAAACTTGACTTTGTAATGGGTTTTTATAAAGTTGTAATAAAGTGGTTATTTTATTAAAGTGACTTTTTAATAAAGTGTACCTTCTAATATTAAAGTGACTTTATTTCATAAAGTGCACTTATGTTATAAAGTGAAATTGTACTTTAATATTTTAATTGATTTATTTTGGAGGGAATGAATGAATGAATCATGTCCCTTGATCATGTAAAAGCAAAATTAGATCTTGGCCTTTGGATTTACGGATGGGGAAGGTGAAAAGACACTTGGAAGGTGAAAGGTCATTTTTGAATTATAAGACAATGCATTGGGTAGTGTGCAAGACACAACAATGAGAAGAGGAGATTGAGAGATTTCTGAGAGAGCTTGAGAGAGGAAAGTGAGCAGCAAATTTTTGACACGGATTCCAAGGGAGATTGGGCACATTTTCCAAGGGAGAAATTTATGTTTGGAGAGGTTGAGATTTATTACTGAAGACAGGTCGTACTATACAGATCCGTACAGGTCGTACAGTAGCAAGTTTGGGCACGAAAATCGAGGCAAGTGTGGGCACGATTTTCGAGGCAGTTTTTGGTGAATTTCTTGTTGGAGGTCAACCATATAGGAGTGAAGGTACAGCAGCCTATTGTGGGCACAAATTTCAAGGTGTTGATTTCAGCAAGGCCGTACAATTGTACGGATTTGGCACGTTTCTCTAGGCAGCAGATTTGTGGGATTGTTGGGTGTTGTAAGTGATTCTCTTGGCTACTAAATGTAATTTTGTTGTTGATATACTTTCCTGAAGTTAATAAAATCTCTCTCTCTTTGGGTTTCCCCACATTGGGGTTTTCCCTAGCTAGTTGCCTAAATTTATGAGTATTACATGCATGTGTAATTATTGTTCATTGTGTTTATTCCACTGCAAAAGTGCTTGGCAATGTGTATTTTTGCTCATAATATTTTCTGAATGTGGGTTTATACATTTCAAAGTTCATAGATGACAGTTATCTCTAGGTTGCTAAGTGTATGATAGAATTTGTGCATGCCGATTTTGTCATTAAATTTCTACATGGTATCAAAGCTTGGGCTCTGAGTGACAGCGAGCAGTGAGAGTTTTGGGCAAGGTTTGAAGGGGGGAACTTGATTGTTTGTTTTCCATTGAACAATTGACAGGGAGATGGTTGTTTGCATCAGGTATGAGGACTGGTTGGATGGGATTTCCAACTATTTGCAATGGAAAGTCAAGATGTCGGCTATTCTCAGGGAGAACAAGATTTGGAGCTTTGTCAGCACCATAGTTGTTGTTCCATCAGCAGACCCTATAGCTTTGGATTTACATGAGGTAAGGAGGCCAAAGCTCAAAGGCTTATTCTGGATGGGATGAAGGACCACCTTATCCCTCACTTGGCTAAGAAGAAGACAACCAAAGAGATGTGGGATGCACTTAAAAACTTGTACAAGGCGAAGAATGAAAACCGAAAGATGGCCTTGAAGGATAAAATGCATGATACCAAGATGGGTAAAGGTGAGAGTGTGGCTTCTTATCTTACCCGGGTAGCTCAAGTGAAAGATGAGTTGGCTACAGTTGGGGAGGTCATATCGGATTCAGAGTTGGTGAGGATAGCCTTGAAAGGCTTCACCAAGGAATGGGAAGTCTTCGTGAAGTGTGTGGTGGGTCGTGAGCATCTTCCAGATTGGAGCAGACTGTGGGACGATTTCACTCGGGAGGAGATTCGGGAAGGATATCAGAGCAGTGGACAGAAGACAGATGGAGTCGATGAAGATGTTTCTCTCGCTGCAAAGGGCAAGGGGAAGAAGAAAGGAAATTCCGAGAGGGACTTGAGTAAAGTCAGATGTTACTTTTGTAACCAGTTGGGGCACCTTGCTTCTCAGTGTCCTGAGAGGAAGAAGAAGAAAAAGGAACAGGAAGGGCCTGATACAACTGCTACAGCAGCCATGGAGGACTTTTCTTCCAAGTTTGATAAGGAATTTTCTTTGGTTACTCTAGTATCCAATGTCAGTAGTGGAGGATTTGGGGGTGATAACAGATGGATTGTTGACAGTGGAGCCTCTTGTCACATGACAGGAATCTGGCGAGTATTCTTTATTATCACAGAGACCAGTCATGACCGACTGCTGGAGAGTGAAGGAGGTATGGAACGAGTTGTACGTGGAGTTGGAAGGGTTAGATACCGACTCGAGTATGGGGGATTCCTGGAGCTTGATGGAGTTCTCTGTTGATGTTTGGACAACATCGGAAGACATTCTCTTAGAATAATAATTAATAATATGATTATTGATTATTAAATATCATATATAATAAAGTAAATGATAATAATAAATAGTTATTGATTATTCAAGGGACGCATCCTTTCATGGATGGTCACCGTATGTTCCCTATATATGGAACACTCGTCATTGTAATAATATATCGATCATATCTCATATGAAGAAAAACAACATGGGATCAGAGCGGGACTGAGCTTTACTCCCTCATGGGAGGACCTAGGAAAACAAGAGAGATAGCGGCACAATCCTAGAGAGTGTCTGACTGGATTTGATTTTTTAGGCTTTTGCCTCCTACACGAATCTTTTGAGGTTCATTCAAAGATCTTTAGTGAATTTTTGTTGTTGTGCTCTTGAATTTATGAAAATTTAATGGATTCATTTCTAAAATCCTGGTTCGTCCAAGACTGAAAGGTACAAGCGTTTAGGCTTTGAAATAGGAAATTGACTCAGTTTGCAGGCGTTTAGATCTTGACTATCTAAATATTTGGAAGTCGGTAATATTTCCTTTCTATTGAAATCTTTCCAGCGAGGTTTACGCAGTTACAGAATCTCCGGAACATTTATTGTTTTGACCATGAAGTTTGGGGAGAGATTTTCCAAGTATCTACACAGAGAGGACGAGCATTTTCTAGATAAATGTTCGCACCTCGAATAAAAAAGGTTGAAAAAGGTACTAAAAAAATGTCGTGTTGGATACTTGCATGACGGAACTGCTTCAGACTTTGAAGGAGGGTTTTACTGTTCAAAAACGACGAAAAACGAAGACTGTGAAACCGCCAAGAACAAGCTCACTGAAGAGGGTGCAAGCTCCTATGTGTTTGAGAAATCTTTCCCTCCACCTTGATTGGTTCCTAGTTCAACATTATAAAGAGAATATGTATAATTAGATCTTCAAGAAGAGGCCTAAAAATGCGTTGGGAAAGATGTAGCTTCGTAGTTATATAAATGGGCATGCTAGGCTTGGAGAGCCATGGTTCCCTTTTAGTGTCGAGAGAGGGTTTGTTTAGTCTCATCGGATGCAACGAAAACATTATAGAGGCTTTCCAATCCTCAATGCCTTCATGAGATTGGGGTTTTGCGATCTCCTAACTTGTTGAATTTAAGTGAATCTGATCGAAAGCGATGAATGGAGGTTACTGGTAGGGGTTTGGACTTCTCTATTCCATTGGATGCAAAGGGATTTTCATCTAGGAGGAACTGTCCTAACATTGATTTTGAGCTTGTAAACAGAAACCCTTTCAACCGCTTGAAGAAGCCTCCTCTGTTGAAAACGGTCTCAATGGGTCTGGGTTAAATTTGTCTACTAATCCCTTTAATGATGCAGTGGAGATTTCTCCAAGTAATAAGAGGAGAAAGGAGTTGATTTATTTGGACAACATGCTAGTAGCTATGTGCTACTAGTTGATTGCTACGTAGTCGTGAGACTATGGCAGTGGTTGTGTACCACTGGACAATAGTTGTGTACTACTATGACATGGAAACAGTTGTGTACTATCGGACGGCATTGCAGTAGTTGTGTGCTACTGGTTGATTGCAGCATAGTCATAAAGAATGTGGCGGATGATTTGAGCTACCGATGGCATGGTAGTAGCAATATGCTACTAGTTGATTGCAGAGTAATCAGTGGATTACTAGATGAAGGAACCAAGACATTGGTTTCACGAGGAAACCTCGATATGTCTTGGGGGACATTGGTTCCATGAGGGAACCTCAATGTGTCCTAGAGATGTTTGAGGCAAGGATCAAGAGGGAGTACATCATTCCTCACAACCCTCAACAGAATGGGGTCGTAGAGAGGAAGATCAGATCTATTGTTGAGATAGTCAAGGCAATGATTCATGATCAACATTTACCTATGTTTATGTGGGCAGAGGCATCCATGACTGTAGTGTATGTTCAGAACAGAAGTCCTTGAGGAACATGACTCCCGAGGAGGCCTTCACCGGAATGAAGCCTGAGGTTGGACACTTCGGGATATTTGGGTGTTCAGTATACATTCATGTACCCAAAGAGAAAAGGACCAAGTTAGACCCTTCAGGTAGAAGGGTACATTTGTGGGGTACAGTGAGTCTTCGAAGGAATACCGGATCTACATCCTTAGTCAGAGACAAATTGAGTGAGAGACAAGAAGAGATGGTACCTTCCGAGAGAGCAAGATACCTCAGAGATATTCGTGCTATGCCGCAGCTATGAACCACATCATTGATTCTAAACCTTCCTGTTATGAGGAGGCAACTAGTCACCCAGTATGGAGAGATGCCATGATGGAGGAGTATCAATCCATCATGAAGAATGATGTGTGGGATACTGTTCCGAGACCTGAGGGGAAGTTTGCAGTGACTTCCAGATGGATCTACAAGATCAAACACATAGTTGACGGGAGCATCGAGAGGCACAAAATGAGATTTGTTGCTAGAGGATTCTCTCAGGTGGAGGGAATAGATTATGAGGAGACATTTGCTCCTGTTGCTCAATACACTTCTATCCAGACGATAATTTCCCCTGTAACATCCATGGGTTGGAGAGTACATCAGATAGATGTAAAGACAACCTTTCTCAATGGAGAGATTGAGAAAGAAGTATACATCGATCAACCATATGGTTTCGTGATACATGAGAAGGAGTCTCATGTGTGCAGGTTGAAGAAGGCCTTGTATGGACTCAAGCAACCACCTTAAGCTTGGTATGCGAGGATTGATGGACACTTGATTATTTGTGGGCTTCAGCAAAAGTGTTGTCGATCCCAACCTATACTACAATACTGTTAATGGTGAGTCCCTGATTTTGGTCCTCTATGTTGATGATTTATTCCTCACCGATACAGAGAGCCTTATTGTTGAATACAAGTATGCGTTGGCCTCTAAGTTTGAGATGAAGGACCTTGGTATGATGCACTACTTCTTGGGACTAAAGGTGTGGCAGAGAACTGATGAGATCTTCCTGAGTCATGGGAAGTACACAGTTGAGATATTGAAGAAGTTTGGGATGTTGAACTTGAAGCCCATGGCTACAACAATGGTGACGAATCTGAAGAAACTAAGTGTGTCTTCTTCCGATTTTGACGAAATTGATCCGACTCCGTACAAAGTCCAGATAGCTTATTAGATAATTGATGTATCTGGTTAACACCAGACCAAATATTTGCTATGCAGTGAATGCACTTAGCCAGTTTATGAGTCAGCCGAGATAGACACACTGGATTGCTGCGAAGCATGTGTTGAGATACCTGCAAGGCACAGTTGGACATGGTCTGAGATATACTTCCAGTATTGATATGATATGGCAGGAATATATTGACTCTAATTGGGCAGGGAGCGCAATGGACAGAAAGAGCACCTTCAAGTGTTGCTTCACTTTGGGATCTTCCACGGTTTCCTGGTGTAGCAGGAAACAGACTTCTGTGGCTTTGAGCACGACAGAAGCAGAGTACATTGCATTAAGTATGTCAGTCTGTGAAGCAGTGTGGCTTCGCAAGCTCCTTGCAGATTTATCCGAACATGTGCTGGATTCCACCATTATTCATTATGGTAACCAAAGTTGTGTGAAGATCTCAAATAATCCAGTGTTTCATGACAAATCGAACCACATTGAGATCAAGTACCATTACATACGAGACATAGTGTAGAGAAAGGAAGTACTAGTGTTGTACCTTCCTACAGATGAGCAGGTTGTTGATATTCTTACCAAACCAGGGCGAAGTTCAAGTACTTCCGTGACAGACTTGGCGTGGTAGAGAATGCCTCCCTCGTTGAGAGGAAGTGTTGATGTTTGCAGCTTCCTGAGACATTCTCCAAATCGTACTCCTTTGTGACTGAGTTGAGTTGATCTGTGATGACACTTATCCGAGAAGGGATAAGTGGGACACTTATCCGAGAAATAAGTGTGTTTGGGCTTATAGCCCAACGTCCCTTGTGGAGAGCACGTGAGGACACGTCCCATGTGGAGAGCACATGAGGACATGTCAAGGGATTGACCCTTGACATCACACACTATGGGAGTTGACCTTAGTGTTTCTAGAGGGTGTAGCCTCTAGAAGTCCACATGGGAGTGCCATGGGTGACAAACTTTCTCCAAATCGTACTCCTCTGTGAATTGAGTTGAGTTGATCTATGAGGACACTTATTCGAGAAGGGATAAGTGCATTTGGGCTTATAGCCCAACGTCCCATGTGGAGAGCACATGAGATCCTAGTTGTTTACTGCAATTAGTCTAGTATTCAAAAATTCAACATGTAGAAGGTCGAGTTGGCTGGGAAGAACAAGATCTTAGTGGTTGGACTGCATTTCTTGTTTGTTGGGTTGAGATCCTTGTTGGTTGAGCGGAGTTCCATCATCCAGGGTTGAGTTTTGTTTGTTGGACTGAACCTTTATTGCCAAAATCGAGTTGCCTCATTGTTGGGCAAAGTACGAATTGTGGAGGGGTCGAATCTCTATAGGGAGGCTGCATTTTCAGTGACGGGCCACAATATATCGTAGGGGCTGAATTTTCCAGGCATTTGAGGCTGATTTTTGGTAACACCAAGCCATACCTCTCTGCCGGGACTGAATTTACATAGGGGAAGTGATTATATTCCATAAGGGGGTCGTTTTGAACCTTCTTACTTCCAGCTTGTAACAGGTCTGCAACATATTATAAAATCAGCTTATTTCTATGGTGTTTTTACTTGTTGTGTGATGATTTAGTTGAGTTGTTTACATGGGTACTTTGCTAGTTTGTTTGGCATCCAAACCTCTTGTCTTTTCCATCTGAAACTACACTAGCAAGCACAAAGTACCCAATAGCAGCCCATAAATATATAACAACAACAACAAGAGGGCATTAACAGAGGTTTGAAGGCTGGCTGTGAAGTGTTTGACAGAAGTTCCCTACCAGTAATAAACATGCAGCAACAGAAAAGGACTTTTGCAGTGAATCTTGAGGGGTGAGTCCAAACCATTTGACAAAATCTTTGAGTAAGAAATTCCACATAAACCTACAGTAATAGGCAAAAATTTATAACAGTGAAGAGGGATTGTACAGGGGTAAGAAAAGATGGAAAAAGAGCTCATGGATGAAATTTCAAGGAGGCTAACAACAATTAAAAACATGTCATGCTACTACCAGGAGTATCTAGCATTGGGTGAGGAGATTTGTGCAGCTTTGCCCTTTAAAGGCTATTTCACCCTCAAGTACAGATTCTGGCCCAAGAATTTGGATGAGGATTCATTTAAAAGCAGAGGGAAGAAATTGAAGAGAGATGAGCATGAAGGACAAGTAGAGGAGCATACATCTAGCCATGTAGACGAGGTGCGCGTGGAGGAAAACCAAACAGCAACCTATGATACACCATTAGAGTTAATCGACAAGGCCGATGACACTAGTGTGTTGGGTGAGAAAGATGAGGATGCAACATCTTGTCCTACTTATGATGACTATGAAAAAATGTTCCAATCAGTCGATGTTGAGGATTCAACATCTCTCCCTGTGTATGATGCTTATGATGAGGGAGATTCAAGCGTCATAGCACCTACGCATGACAAGGATTCAACACCATATCCCATTTATGACATGTATGATGATGCAAGCATGATTGTACCAGAGTATGACGAAGGCTAGGAGCTATGTGTGGAGAGTGACAACAAAGGGGCTAAATTGGTGGATGAAATCTTTTATGAGGATGATAGTCCACATGAGTCCCATCACTGCACAGTATCATCTAGTGAGTCGGTTGATCTCTTGTGTGACAACCCACACCATGTTGATGAAATAACATTGCGTGAATTGGAGAATTGATCATTGGTCACAGAGGAGCAAATTGTGCAAGTGTTGACAAGGATAGATGGTGTTCATAAGTTTGTTGAAGACCTTATGTGGAAAACCCAGTTGGAGGAGAGACAAAGGGGAGTTGCAGAAGGAGTCACTAGTACCGAATTTCACATCATCAAAGAAACACTAAAGCAAGTGAAATCCAATTACTTGCAACTATTCATGGATAGGGACCTTACTCTCAAGTTCATTGAAGAAAAGGAAAGGGAGGTTGAGGAGCTTTGTTACCAGCTGAGTTTAGCACACTCTTCATCACTTACAGCGGAGACTCTATCATCTTTGGCAGCCATAACACATGAGGGCGTGAGTGGCACTCATGATTTGAGGGAGGATCCTCTTGTGACAATTCCGCACGAGAAGCATTCAGAGTTGTCGGTGCTTGAGGAGAAGTATGATGTAGAGGGTTTTGACCATGCTCCTGTTTGGCATTGTGGGGATCATGAGCCGCTTCTGTTAGAGAGCCCACTAAAGGCTCAAGGCTTAGCTGCAGAGGAGATAGTTGAGCACATTCCTTGGGGACCATCCTGCAAGGAAGTATATGCATCCATGGATTGGGTGGGCAGGTATATCACAAACATGGGCATGCTTTGGGATACAGGTTTAGGCGACATTAGTAGAGGGATGGATACAGCAACGCCTACAAGATACAAGATGGTACAGAATGACCCAGTGATAGGCAGCAGTATGCAGGGATATTCATTGGCACGCAGTAGTGTATAGTGGAGTTGCAGAGTGTTTTCGCCAAGGAGACCTCCTGACAGAGTCATCAGGCATACCATTGAGTTGAGGTTCACCAGGATTGGTGAGTGGATGGGTGAGCCTCAGGGAGCAGCATATCCCTCGATGATTTGTTTTCATCTAGGATATCATCATATGAGGGCCAGGGCGCAGGATAGTCACAGGTCTGCTTCCAGACTTCATTATGATCTCTTGGTCATACCATTGGGGTTGACCAACGCACTAGTCACTTTCCAATCTTGCAGGCAGTGGCAAAGGCATCTATTGTTGTTATTTGATGCCTTCATTATATACAGCAGGACATGGAAGTTTCACCTGAGTCAGTTGGATGAGACAGGTGGCATTGCAGCCATGTCAGAGGTCCTTCATTTGGACCATGTGATCTATGTGCAGAGTGCACAGAAGGAGATCCAGACTTTGTTGGATCGGTTCATGGAGATTTCAGCAGGCATTGGGAGTGATGGACTTCCAATTTGGTGGTGGGATCCTGGCATTCATCAAAGTGATAGATTGCTTTAGATGATGAGGGTGATCGACATGGTCATGTCAGTGATTGGTCTGTATCATTGTGGGGATGTTATGAGAGGAGTTGTTGAGCCTTGTTCTATATGGCTAGGTAGATTTTCCCTCATGATACCCAGAATCAAGTCTATCTGTGGATTGGTAGGCTTCGACATCACTGAGATGCCTTGGTGAGACAGGATCCAGGATAGTGAGTTCAGTCCTTTCAAGGATTTCATCTTAGGGGTTCAGGAGAGGAGAGCGCAGTCTGAGCATGGTGGTCAGACGGTTATGATCGGAGGGGTGCAGCGTCAATATGGTGGTTCCTCTCGAACATTAGTTTGGGACCTTGGTGACTTTACCACTTATAAGCCGGTCCGAGAGAGGTTCGCATGGAGGGACTTTGTGGATGATGTGTTGGGAGATTTTCCAAACGATGCTTGGACGATTGCAGTAGGCTGGGGGTGCTAGAGTATTAGAGATTTTCCCTTTGATACCTGGAGATTAGGTGTCGTTGATGCCCTATCAGCTTTTGACCACATAGACTTCTCCGAGATGTCTGATTTTAGAGTTGGTTTGGTTGACTTCACTGAGATACATTGGCAGGATATGATCCTCGATAGTGGGGACAATTCTTTGAGGCATTACAGCTTGTGGATGCAAGAGTAGAGGATGCAGTCTAGCAAAGAGGATCAAATATTTATGACCAGAGTGGTGCAACGTCAACATGATGGGTCCTTTCTGGTGATAGCATGGAACCTTGGGATTTTATGGGTTGACAGTTTGACAGCTGGAACAAATGAGAGAGCCAACTATTTTAGTACATTGCAAGGCAGTATTGTGAGCGGCTAGTGCTACGCATATTTCAGATTGGTTTGGGAACCCGTGATCATTATTAGTTAATTTCGTTCAGTTTGTTGTTTCTATGGGTGTGATGGCATTGCTTGAGGACAAGCAATCTCTAGGAAGGGAGGAATGTCATGTCCACATATTTTGGTTCCCCTATTCTACAGTTGGAGATGACTTCTGACTCTTTGAGGCTTGTCAGTGAAGAAAAAGGGGGTCAGGGGGTTTATTTGATGTCACCTAGCTAAGAGATGTTAGGTTTTCTAAAGTGACATTTAATTAAAAGATAATAAAGTAACTTTTAGATTAATAGTTGCCAAACATTAGTAAAGTGACTTTAATCTTTAAGTGAAAATTTAAAAGGGGGAATAAGGGTCATGTTTGATTTAGTCAAAAGGGGAAAGTTCTAGAAGGGCATGGAGAAATAATAAAAGGAGGGGCAGCGCTTCACTTTGCATTATGTTTTGGATTGATCTCTTTGGAGTGCTCTTGGAGCCTAGGTTTTCGTTAGGGTTTTAGAAAAACCCTTCCATTGTAGTTTAGTTTCGGTGGTGCAATATCCACCCTAGATAGACAAGGAGGAGGATCCATCCTAGATCTTCATTGGAGCTTCATTTTGTGATTTGACTTCAGTTTTGGGTTGTAGCGATTTGCTTGGAGAGGTTGTGGCACTTGAGGGTTTGATCTCATCTATTGAGGAGGCCATGGCATGATTCCAGGTTTTTGGCTTGTATTGTGTGTATTTCCTTGATGTATTGCAGCTGCCATAGCAGCCATTGGATTGTTGTATTCAGATCTTCATTCATAATAAAATACTCCATGATTCTCTTCTATTCCATGTGTATATAGATCGCCTGCAATATGTTTGATGAAATGTCTTCAGTATAATGAATGCAAAGTATTTGTAGAAAAATGACAACCAGGAACAATATAATTGCATAGAAGATCATAACATCCAGCATAGCTCTATTGGGGAAATTACATATTAGACCATGTATACCATCTCCGAGAGCTTTTGCGACTTGCCTCAAATTGGTAACTTGAATTTTGTAGGCATGATCTGCAATGTATCCAACTTCTATAGATTCTACAGTTGAACGAAAAAGGAGGTCTTACGTAGATTCTGGAGTTCAGAGAAAAGGAAAGAAAATTAATTATACTAGTATCCAGAAATGAACTAAGTGTTCAGTGAAACAGATAAGTCAATCATTATGACGAACAATATGGGCAAGTGCATTGGGAATCTCCAACCTAACTCTAGAATTACATAAGCTAAAATTGAAGTGAACTATATGAGATGAAGATGTATAACACAAGTTGAGAAGTTAGTCAAAGGGTGGTAAAGAGAAGACCTGTCATCTTTTGAAGAAATGCTATTTGGGGATTCAGCAACAATTTTCTCCGATGAGGACAAATTCCTATTGACACCTGATATCACAGTTATATATATCTTGAGATTATAGAAACGCAATTTTGAGGATTACAAGGTTTGATCTAGACCAGGTCTCAGCAACATTTTTCACCGAAGAGGAGGACTAGTTCCTATTGACACCTAATATCAGAATATATATATATATATATATATATATATATATATATATATGGCGATTATCAAATTGCAATTTGGGGGATTACAAGGTTTTATCGAGACCAGCTCTCAGCAACATTTTTCACCGAAGAGGAGGACTACTTAATGTTGACACCTGATATCAGAATTATATATGTACATCTCTAGATTATTTTGATTTCGTCAATGGCACCATAGTTATTGAAAAACTATTTTCCGTAGAATCCTTCTACAAATCTTTCTTTGAAATCTTGTTACTGTCCTTGGATATATATAACCAGTGAAAAAAGAAAAGCCTTTTGATTTGTCCGTTGTTGTTTGAACGTATCCAGTTTTTCCCATTAAGCAAGCAGACTTTTGTACTTGAGCTCAGAGTTATGGCCTATTATAGCTGGATTTCTCTTTCACATTCAATCCTCCATCTAGAATTCCATGAACGAATTCAGTGTGTATACCAAATAAGGGCCCAGATACCACAACTGGAGAAATAAAGTGTCCCAAGTGGCCCTTGAAAGCTGCAGTCTGTCCCAAGTGGTACTCAAAGTTGTCCTCGGAAAATCTAAATTTTACTCAAATTGGTGCAGACATCAATAAGCGATTCTGTTAGAGGTAAGGTTGAGAAAGAAAATTAGTCGAATATTTTGTTCGAAATTTCTGTTTTCTGCAGTTCCTTTAAGCACCTGGGGAGATTTCTTTATCTAATTTCACCTGATTGATCCACGGACTCACATAATTTACATAATATAGCCGTCTGTACTTGGTGGCCCACTAAACTAAAACAAAGGCATGAAACATCAGAGCTAATCTTAACTCATCTATCCTGTGAGAAGCGCCCTATCGTGAAAAAGCTAAGGCAAAACCTTACCTAGTCCATGGGGTTGTGGTTCAGCGGTGAAGTGGGGGCATGTAAGGCCACCCACCAATGTTCAATTCCCCTGGAGACACCACGAATAAACAGTTCGTGACAAGTGCAAGTCTCAAGTGAATTTGACAAAGGGAGCATGTTAGGCTACCTACCAAGATTCAATCCCCCGAAACACCGCGAATAAGCAGTTCGGGCCAAATGCAAGTCTTGCTGAATTTGACAGAACATAACAGAACCAAGATTCAATCCCTGAAACACCGCGAATAAGCAGCTGGGGCCAAATGCAAGTCTCGCTGAATATGACAGAACATAACAGTGCTGACATCATTAACGACCATTTTGCCCAACCTAGACGGCAGCTTGTGGTGTTTCTCTTGAGTTTAAGTGAAGCATTTTCAAAAACAGAAATTAACTAAAGTGAAGTGACCGTGGGAAGCAGACTCAGTTACACTAAAATCAATTGTCAGTGGAATGCTCGATCACAAACTTTAAAAAACCAAAGCATTAAATAAACTAGCAATAATATTCATAGTGTTTAATAAAAGGCAAAGTGAGCCCAAAACTTACCGATAAAGAATGTCGAATGTAACATAAACTCGAGCATGGCCAATATGACTGTAATCATAAGCAGTAACTCCGCATACGTACATGCCCACTTTTCCGGGCTCTCTGGCCTTAAATAACTCTTTCTTCTTACTCATCGTGTTGAATATATACAAATCCGTTTCCTCTATTTTCTTATTGTTTTTTATAGAAACCCCGCTGCCAGAATTAGAAGACTCTGAGTTCGAATCCACACAAAATCCTCTGTGTTTTATGCCTGCGTGGGATTTGATCCCGAGGAAGCCGTGTGTCCTTAATTTTAAAATTGGTCGCAGATGAGGAGTCAGAGAGCGAAAGCCGGAGCTTCTGAAAGAAAATGAGATCCAGAATGCAGAGGCTCTTGGATTTCCAGAAAATGAATGGAGAAAATGATGGATTATCGGCATTGATTTGACTCTCAGCATTGGGTGAGATGCTCCCAGATTCATTTCAACTGTATATATTATGTTGTGGGCTGCCTAAATAGGATTTTCTCTAGGCATGTAAGGAGCAGCAAGCTCTGTATGTAAGGAATCTGCTACCGTTGGAAGTGGCTGGCTTCCTCTGCTTCTTACTCCCCAGCGCCTTTTATCCACGTAGAGATGAAGATGTATTATAGATCGAAGATGTATTATCGATCAATTAAATTGGTCCATTACTATTCTCAATTTTGGGTTTTCATTGTTTATCCATAACCTAGTGTAAAATTTATCGGCCTCCTCGTCAATGGAACCACAGGAATTTTGGATTTTCTTTGTTTTTCAATAACCTAGTGTAAAAATTACCAAATTTTTATTTGCCTCCTCATCAATGAAATCAAGAGGATTTTTGTGTATGCAGGTGTGAAAAATAATGTTTCAAATTATATTTAATTTTTTATTTTTATTTTATTCAATTTGTATAATTTTATTGGCCTCCTCATCAATGAAATCAAGAGGATTTTTGTGTATGCAGGTGTAAAAAATAATGTTTTAAATTATATTTAATTTTTTATTTTTATTTTTTTTATTTGTATAATTTGATATGTAATTTGTAAAAATTAAATTCATAATAATCATTTTTCTTAATTACTTAAAATAAATTTATTAAATTTAATTTAATTGACAAAATGTGATCCAAGCAGGTTCAGGTGCTTGAACAGCGAATCTACCGAAACAAATGCGATTGCCGCGATAACTTATGTTATTATAAAAAATAAAAATAAAAAATTAACTTATTAATTAATATTAATTATAAAAATTGGTATATGGTAACTTATAATTTCCAAATGATCCTTATTAATAAAAACATAAACAAAAAATAATATCTCACATTTACTTGTTTTATTAAATATTGAATTAAGTATATTTATTAATTTTATTAAATCTTGAATTAAATAATTTCAATTAAATATTGAATTAAATATATTTATTAATTTTATTAAATTTTGAATTAAATAGTTTCATTGCATTGAATAAAAAAAAATTAAAAATATAATAAACTTGTATTTTAATTTTTTTTTATTTCACTTAATATTTAATAAATTTAAAATTACATAAATACAAATAATTTAAAATTTTTAAATAAATTAATTGTTATTTTTTCACATTTATATGATTATTTTACTTTAAAATATAATTCCATAAATACAAATAATTTAATAATTTAGAAAATTTAAATAAATTAATTATTATGATTTAACATTTATATGATTATTTTACTTTAGAATATAATTCCATTCTACTAATTTAATGACAAAAAGGGCTTTTAGAGTTCAATTATGTCCCACTCAAATTAATCAAAAATGGGTTTTGCTTTTTTCATGACATGGGATTATTTAAGAAATAGTAAATTAATCACAAAAAGGGTTTTGGCTTCTTTATGACTTGGGATTATTTAAGAAATAGTAATACCTTCACTTCAACCCTTCACATAATCTTTAATGATGATATAGTAACCTAACTTCAACCTTTGCATACAATTTTTAATGATAATATCGATAATATAACTTCAACCCTAGTATTGTTTTAAAAGGGCCAAAATATTTGGGTTTTCAATTAAAGTCGATCAATTATAGGAAAGAAGATTGGAAATGGTTGATAACAAAAATAGAGAAAAGATTAAATGGATGGAGTTTTAGGTGGTTATCTAGAGCAGGCATATTCACTCTGACCAAATCCGTTATGGAAGCCATACCAATTTAATGGATGTTGCTAGCATGGATTCCAAAAGGGGTGCTAGAAAAAATCAGAAGGATTTGTTTTCGGTTTATTTGGTCTGGGTCTGGAGATAAGTATACCCAACCCTGGGCAAAGTGGGAAAGTATTGCATTGCCAAAAGCTCTAGGAGGTTGGGGGCTCAAAAACATTTTCATGTTTTCCAAGGCCCTTGCAGCAAAGGTATGTTGGTGGCTCATTTTAGTTTCCAGTCGGTGGACTCTAGTAGTCACACAAATACATCTCCCCATTTACAGTAGAAGATTGGATCAGAACCCTAAACAAATCTGCATCAAATTGCTCGATTATTTGGAAAGCAATGATTTCCTCGTTCTCGGTGGTCGAGGACAGTCTTTCCTAGAGAGCAGGTAAAGGAAATCATCTTCGTATTGGAGTCGATCCTTGGCCAAGATGTGGGAATTCTCATATTCTCTCGGAGGAACTAATAGACCAGCTTCACAGGCAGGGTATCTTTTATCTCTCTCAACTAGTTGATCCTCATTCAACAAATCTATGGAACCAAGGATGGAAAAATGCTACTTCACTAGGTTTAAACGGGAATTCTCCAGTCCTGGTGAGAAGTTATATTGTAGCACTCAGAAGAGGACATATAAGACTCACAGATAGGGAAGATGAATTAGTTTGGCAAAAAAATCCCATATGCTCCTATACTCCAAAAGTTGGATACATAGCGTTGAATATAGACCCATTTCAACAAAATCCCAGAAGGTGGTGGAAGGGCCTTTGGAAGATGAAATGTCCTCAAAAAGCCAAAATCTATATGTGGGCAGCAATAAACAATCGAATCCCAACTTGGGATAACCTGAATAGGCGTCAGATAGAAGGTCTAGGGAGATGCACTCTTTGTAAAAATGCAAATGAATCCACTTTTCATATACTCATCACATGTCCTTTCACCATGAAAGTTTGGATATAAACTTCCATAAGCCTCATGCAGAATTGCATATGGAATGGAGATTCTTTGGAGTTGGCTTGGAAAAACTGGTCTTGTGACCCAAGAAATAAGGAGATAAAAGCACTTCCTCTCTTAATTAGTTGGGGAATATGGCTAGCAAAGAATGCAAAGATTTTTAAGGAAAAAACATCCATTCTAGAAGTAATCGTAGCACAAAGCCTATCAATCCTGCCACATTTTCCCCAGACCAAAGATGCACTAGCTTTACGAGTAAGACAACATGAGGATATTGATTTTTCAAAACCTTGGGTTTTTTTTTATGGAGCCTCTCAGAACACAAATTGTGGAGGAGGAGATGTTCTACATCTTTCAGAAAACCATTGCTTTCATTTAAAAATGGGGTTGGGCAGGGGGACAAACAACTATGTTGAACTAATGGCGTTGAAGCTTCTACTTCTTTTCACCAAAGAAAAAGGAATACAACAAATACAAATTTTTGGGGACTCTATGAATGTCATTAATTGGGAAAGAAAGCATCAAACTTGTCACAATATATTTCTTTGTCCTATTCTGGAGGAAATTTTTCGTTTGATGGACACTTTTATACTTTGGTTATCTCTCATGTATACAAGGACAGGAACTTGGTAGCGGATTCATTGTCCAAAGAGGGATTGTTGCTATCGCTGGGACAATGGCACATAACAGGAACAAAAGGGGAAGACTCAAATGCTTTTTATCATAGGCCTTTTATAGAAGATCAAGGTCATTTATAGGATTGAAGACAAGAATGAAGACAAAAAACTTTTTTCAACAAGTTTTGATCAGCGCTGGTTTTCTCTCTTTTTTCGGCCTCTTCAAGGATATTTCTATCTACTTTCTGCACAACACTTTACTCTTAAAAATGTATTTCAGCAACAACACAACGAATGGACATTATGAATAGAATTTGGGCACCAACTGAGGGTGCCTAGAAACCACAATTGATCTGATTTTTAGATATCTCTATATATAAAGGGGGTCTTTTTTGTTGATAGTATTTTTCCACCTTGTTTTGGGTGAGATTTATGTAGTTTCAATGGTAGACAAGGCAATGTGGGCCCACAAAAGCCAAATACTTTCAATGACCATATATGTGATGATATGTGGTCCTTTTTTTTCACAGTCATTACACACACTTTTGGTTTGTTGTGCTTCGGAAGCACCTACAAAATGTAATTTTGTCTCTTATAAGAAATAAAATTACGCTTTTTTCTAAGGAAAAAAAAAAAAAAAAACTTCAACCCTTGCACACACTTTTTAATGATAATATCGTTTAGATTGTCTAATTTTTTTTTGGAATATTGAGAACCTAACTTCAACCTTTGCACGCAGTTTTTAATAATAATATCGATAATATAATTTCAACCCTTGCACACACTCTTTAATGATAATATCGTTTAGATTGTCTAATTTTTTTTTCTGGAATATTGAGAACTTATTACTTCAACTCTTATAAAAAATTCAATGGGTACACTCTTCTTATTGACTTTGAAAACTAGTGATTATGGTTCTATTATCTATGTTAGGATATGTATTTATGCATATTTAAGCAAAAATCTTTCTAACCACATCATGTTGGAATGTCGCAACTGAAGTCAATTCGAACCTATAGACTATAAACATGGTGCCTTTTGTTGCAAACTTTTCTTTGATAATGATCATGTGGGAACTTCCTATCTGAAGGTATATTCGTCTCTTACTCCAAAAAACAAACTCACAAGCCCTTAGTGGAAAGGCTCAAAGTAAGACAACCATTGGATCATCCAAGTGAGACTTCTTATGACTCATCATGCTCCTTCAACGATTGTGATTACTCCAATCCTTAAAAGTTGTGGTAAAAACATTGTAACTACTATATCTCAAGAGAAACTCCCTTCTCATTTACTAGTCCTCTAGAACAAGGAAGAGGAGACATGAATTAGATTCATAATCTCGAGAAAATGAGTCAATTTTATTGTCTTTAACAAGTGCAAAGAAGCAACTAATTTACATATGCCAACCATGAACAATATAGAAGTCAATTACACTACAATTATGAAAATTTCAAGAAAAAAGATTAAAACAAATAAATATGATCATCTACATTGAATAAATAGAGATGTATGATGATAGTTGTAATTCGCTACTTAAGTTCAATAAAAAAAAAATGAATATTAACTTACATACTTAAATTTTCTTTATAACAATATAATTCTTTGTAATTCTTTGAATTTTTAACCTCTTCCAAAACTATGTATATGGCACATTTACTAAAATGGGAAAGTCATAGAAATACATGTTGAATATATGAAGTCGTTATTAATTCTATTGATGCAAAACTACTTATTTGACACCTTTACTAAAATTTTGAAGTCATAGATATACATGGTGAATATACGGAGTGGTTCTTGATTTTATAGGCGTTCTTACACTAGAATGAATAGGCTCATTACAATCATGCATGAAGCCATTACAAAATTGTGTGGGTTTACCTTTTTGCACCATGTTGGGTTTACCATTTTGCACCACACTACAAATAGCCTTAATGATAGTTTCCCTATAGTTGTGTATCGTTTTGATTAAGTCATATATTACTTGAAGCCATGACTAACTTAAATCAATTAACCATGTAACACACTACAAATAAATGTTCTACATTTTAACTTTTTCTAGTTTATTTTCACTAAAAATCAACAATTCAAACTTTGTTAAAATAGCAATTTTTTATTGATGAAATTGGTATTTTAATGTATAAATGCATCTCCATCGAAAACCTCATACTAGAATTGGATTGTGCAATGTTAACATCTGATATTTTTTATTCCATCAATCCAAAATGAGTCTAATTTCAAGCTTAAAGTGTTGATTTCCCCTTTCATTATTTTAAATGATTGAAAAAAAGTCAATTCATCATGTGTTTAGGTTACTTAATTTCCTTCTAATTATATATCATTTTGATTTATCAATATCATACTTCAAGCTATGACTAACTTAAATAATTTTTCTTCGTAATATTTTGGTTAAAAACATCTCATTCAAAAGATGCATGAAGCCTTTGTGATTTAAACTCACAAATAACATATTTAAAGATGTTTCCATTTTCTATTGATTAACCTTCCTATGTCTTTAGGTTCAAATAATTTGTGAGGACCAAACACAACATTCCTCAATTCCCTCATTTTTAGTCACAAAGGTTCCCTATATTGAATGATAAGACTAAACTATAACAGTGGGCTTAAGTCTTTATCTCCATCTAGGTAATGAAGAAAATGAAAACTAAACTATAATGGTGGGCTTAAGTCTTTATCTCCATCTAAGTGTAGAGATAAACAACTTGTGGGGTTCCTTGTTATAAAGTATTTATAATTTTTAATTGGAGGAGTGGTCAAAATTTCAATGTTAGATTTACTTGAGATTTGTGTTGGGCTTCAACAAACCTCAAAACGGAAGGGTGTGGAGATCCACATTTTTGTTGTGATAACAATTACTTTGGATAATCTCTTTTGTTTTAATATTGATTAATATGAGATGTTATCACTTGTGTTTTAAGCGATGATTGTTTGCTTATAGTATTTAATGTTTTATGGGTTTTAATCATATAATCTCGAATGGAAATTTTAAGGATCCATTCTTATTTTAAAATGTAAAAACTTTCGTGAATCTTACTAATTCTTAAAATGTTTCACAATGTTTTGTAAAAAAATTAAAATTTCTAAAGATTTGATATAGTTTTTAGAAAACTTTGACTATTTTTAGAGTAAAATATTTTTATAATATAATATTTAGATGAATAATGGAAATTGACAAATTATTTTTTTGGAAAAAAACATGAAAAACCAACCTATGACAAAATTTAGCCCCTAAATTTTTTCTCAATAGCTTCCTTCTTTAACTTCCTTCTTTATTTTTGTTTAGACAAGATTAATTACATGAATTTAATGTCGATTACAATGAGTAAAATACAACTTTTTACAGAGAAAAAATCGCTCAAATTATCATTAAATAATAATTTTTTTACAATTACAATAAACACCGACTTCAATAGAAGAGATCACTCTTAAAAGCACTGTCTTGATTCAATCCCAGCACTCTATAACAAGAAGCGAAGCTACACAGTTGTCCAGTGTCTGTCCCATCATTCCATGACATGAAACAAATCCACCCAAAAATGAAAGTGAAGCACAAGTCAATGGGAAAATAATTGATTCCAAACCAAGTCACAGGAAACTATCACACAAAAAATAATGGCAATAGAACGGTCATTCCAACGGAGGAACATCCTCAAAATTTTAGAAAATGTTTAGAGTAATTGGGGGACCTTCCCTTTCACCATCCCAATTGCAATATAGCAGGATCCCTTTAGGCGAAACGAGGGCTCTTTTTGACAGGAAATCTGCCTCTACATTCAATTCTCTAAAAATATGTTGGAAAAGGACTTCTTGGAAATTTTTCTCCAAGATCTGAACTCTGCGTTTCCATCCTTCAATTTTGGTGGCTATTAGATTGACCTTTCGTTGCATCCACTCGATAACAACCTTGGAATCCGCCATCATTTGCAGATGACGAACATCCAAGAAATTTACCAGAAAAAAAAGAAACAATTTGTAGTGTCACTTTTCACTACCGAGGCTTTCAAACCTCTCACTAACCAATCTGTACACGGACTCTTACATAAAACATACAGAATTGTATAATCACATGCGTAACAGCAAAGAGATACATTTTAATTCTCAAAATAAACATATAGTTATTGTTATAATTAGACAATCCATAGCTTTCAACAGTGATTCATTTACTCAGCGGAAAACATGATAACAGATCCAGTACAGTCATGATAAAATGTGGTAAAAATATAATTAAACACTTATCTTGTGACAGTGGAGAAATCCACCAACCAAATGCAGGCCTTCCACGAACCTCCCAGCCGTAGACCGCACTGCTCCTCAACTCAACAGTGGGTCACCCCCGAGYTGGGACTGAGCTCCACCCCAGGGCAAGGAATCCAGACTCAGGCTGAGGTTACAGGAAATTCAGTCACACACAACCACCAGGAAGAATGCTCTCCCAGGAATCTCCCACGCTCACTGCCCACAGACCCTCATTCCCCACACGCTTGTTCCACCCCAAGAGAGTGCACCTTCTCTGTCACCTGGACAGTCCTTCGGCTGCCAGTCTCCCTTACCTTGGGTTACAGGAACAGACCGGACCGGAAGTCTCTGAGTTCTGTGGCAGCTACAGGGTTCCTTCCAAGAGCTCTCTCCTTCCTCTGCGCACTCTCTCACCTGGAGGGAGTCGCTCACAAGCCAACAAGCCTCAGGCAGTCCAGAACTGCGTGCCACAACAAACACAGGGAAAACGAACACATGCTTCCCAAGAACCAGTTCAACAGTCACAGGATGTTCTCACGGTCAAGATTTCAGAACAGGGCTCCACGCACAAGCTTGCTCAGCTTTTCTTGGGCAAACAGAGACTCTTCCCCGAAATTGACATGGACATTGCGTTCAGGGAATGCACACACTGGTTTTCTCTCACAGACAAACTCCACGGCTCTGAACAAGGGTAAACACGCATTCTTCAGCACCCCACACAGGCTTCCTCTCTGTAACAGACATACACGAGGTCTCTTGCAGACTGGCTCGTATGGCTCCTGCTCAGGGCAGTCGGGTCGAATGGAATCCCCCCCCCACGACTGTTCCTTTCTGTTTTATTTGCATGCGTCAGGGTGGACATTTGTCACCCTGGGAACTGCATGCGTTCCATCTGCATGCCTCCCTGTACATGCCTTTCCTTTTTGCTAGGAACTTAGGATAAAATAATATGCACATGGCTTTTTAGGAAATAATATTAAAATATTATTCCAGGCCTAAGCCCCCTAGGCTTAGCCCCTAGGCTCAACACTCAGCCCCTTTCCCACCTTCCATCCCCTAGTTTCTTGCCTACTCTGTGGATGCTCAATCCCCCTTCACTCATTCATCGTGGTCGGTCTGCACCTGGCGATGTTTATATTTTATTGATTATTTTGCATACATACAAGTACAACAGCAGGCTCCTGCCCCTCAAACACTTAGGCTTCCTGGCCTAACAAACACATAAGCCTTCCGGCTTATACAAAACTTGGCTCACCAGCCTATAGAACACATTTACAATTCATTGCATATATCATGATCT
>JZKD02S1674062.1:312928-347167 GCA_000966675.3 Picea glauca | reverse complement strand
AAATCATGAAATAGGATGTCATGTTTTTGGAATAAAAGTTGAATTTCCTTTCGAATTAATTGGAATTCCTAAATGAATTCTTGTATGTACTCTCATGATAACTGTATGTGGTTGATGCATATGAGATGATGTTGATAAAAGTTAAATTGTTGGCTACAAAGAGTATCTTGGGAAGATGTTGCTTGGAAACCCTTGAGGGCAGTTGGAACTCCCGGAGCCATGGTGCTCTAAGACTTCCAGTCCGATTTGTTCCTGCAACTCAAGGTAAGGGAGATTGGCAGCCAAAGGACTGTCCAGGTGACAAAGAAGGTGCATTCTCCTGGGGTGGAACAGGCATGTGGGGAATGAGCCACACACCAACTAGCTCTAACTTCGTATTGGTTCCACATCCGCAATTGAAAAACCACCTTATATCTGGATCATAAACTCTTTTCATGGATCCCCCTGCCCCACAAGTTTTTCCTTCATTTATGGACGCCCCATCAAAGAAGGCAACCGTAAAGCCATTAATCCGTTCAATAAGACTTAATCTTAATGTAATCTGCTTATGCTTTGCAGGACTGAAAGAGAGGCTAGTTAATGATTTATGGATAACTCTACAGGTAGAGGGTTTAATCCCTTCAAAAAGTGTATTGTTGCGTTCCATCCACAAGAACCAACAAATCGGAAACAGGAGCTTCTTGGGCACTGCTTTGTGATGTAACCATTTCTCCATCGCATGGCCAAGAGTATGACCAGACCAATCCAAATGTAGATTTAGTGCAGAAAGGCATGTACACCAGACTATCTTTGTAAACTTGCAGTGTATAAACAAGTGTTCTATGTCTTCATCGTCCGCTCTGCACAGATGGCAGAACCCCGGACCTGACCATCCCCTTTTTCTTAATGCATCCCAAGTAAGAATATAGTGTTTTGTCGCTAGCCATAAGAATAGTATAATCTTTAGTTGAATGCGCCACCTCCACAGTTTAGCCTTCCACCCTGTCAAAACCGAAAAACATTGGATAGAAATTAATGCATGATAACAGTTCTCAACCAATAACTTGCCTGAGGAGTCTCCACCGCTCCAGATGAGACTGTCTTCTTCATCTGCTTGAAGAGTGATCCCTGCTTGACTAAGACCACTAGTAAATAATTCCCACTCCTTTGCCTGAGCGCCCCTCAATCCCAGATCATCATTTCTCTTCCATTGTTCAATGTCGGTTAACAAATTTGTGTTTGTTGTTGCTTGTGCCAATGTAGACACTCCCCTTTCTTTTACAACTTAACACAATTGTCTTTCACATGAACATAACTTCGTTAATAAAACGTCATGTCTACGGCTTGGTTAAATTCTTTGCAGTTAATAAAACAACTCTTGGTTTGCATCCCTTTGCTTGATCACAAGTAATGTATGGTATATGGAAGAGCTAATTATTGTGGTTTCTTCTAGACCTTTATGCATTTATTTCATTGTTTCCTACTTGGGCATTAATAATAGATGATGCATGGTTTGTTGTTTCTTCTGAGCAATTTCCTTATTTATGTTGATTTAATGCATTGTTATTATTGTTTTTCTTTGGTTATTTTGAATTGTGTGTATATTAATTGATTTTTTAATGATTAATTGTGTATGTTTTTGTTATTTATAGCAATGAGAGTTGTAAAGAGATAATTAAGAGTAAATTAAGTATAGGGAGAGTTTTTGTTTTAATAAGAATGAGTATATTTTGTACTAGAAATTTGTTGTGGTTGTATTGGTCAACATAATAATACAAAAACATAGAGTTTGTCAAAAAATGAAATTTTGAAACTTGTCCAAAACTTGAAGTTTACTATCTAAAGAAACATGGCAATCCTCCCAGAGGATTATGATAAGATACTATTCATATAAATTCTATAGAAAACAAATCAAATTAAATGAAATTTGCAAAACATTAAACACTAATACTCGATAAAGGCATGATAATTGTAAGCTTCCTCCTGGTTTTCTAGTGTGGCTTGAAAGTTGTAGTCTACACCCATTATTTTCACATTGTCCTCATGTTGTTGTATAGTGTCATCTTCCTTGATTTCCTCAACTATTGACCTAATAGATAGCCTATCATTTGAGGCAACTAAAGTGGGACTTCTAACTAGATTCACGACCCTTTGAAAAATAACAACACACTTAGCTTGAAGGGATTCTACTTGCCACTTTTGACTATGCAAGGTTTCCATAATGAAGGCATATTCATTATTTCTAGTTTCTTCATGATAGTGTATCCTACCAGTCATAGAGAAAAACAAATTCCTATTATTTGTAATAAGATGTTCATGTCTCCTTGGAATTTTATGTATATCAATGGTTTCACACAGTTGACATCTCCTAGAATGCAAGTGGTCCAATCTGAAGGCACTACATAACACCTACACATTCCCCCTTCCACTTCCCACATATTCCATTATCAAACTACCATAACCATTAACCATACATTTTTCCAACATTCCCTTGGATAAGTGACGACAAATCAAGAGACTTTCAAAATCAGAGTTTATTCCACATAAACTTGGCCCACTAACATTTTGTTTCACTGCATAAAGTGAGAGGTGCACATGATTCTTGACAAGAAACAACATGAATTGAGCCAAGATGTTAGGCCACCCATACCAATACAAAAAGAATCCAACGCAAGAAACACTAAGCCACCAAATGGGGCCTCCGAGCAAACCAAAATCCAATGAGAAACAACTAGGAATTGTCTCAAGCCCGAAGGAAAGAAAAGCTCCATTCAAGTCATATCAGAACAAATCAAGAAACCACAGAGTCTCCCCTACTTGAATTCGATAATAATCCACCAAACCCATTATCCCACCTATAGAAGAACCCAATTCCCTCCGCAATTGGTTAGCCTACTTTAACATTAAACACTAAGTCTGTGAGGGTATTGCAGGGATGATACTCCATGAATGTTGTGCTCCAAGATTTGAACACCCATGCCATTTGATATGCCATTTGGCTTTCATTCAAAGCTTATTCACAACCATGATTTGAAAATTAAGGAATGGGGAAGATTGTAAACCCTCTTTTAGTTCTTAGGACTCCACAATCCAACCGAGAGACCATGTTGTCCAGATGATGTTCCTGCTTTCTAAGCTCCCTCAAGATATGGTAATATTCGACGGTTCCAAACCTGCTAACTTCGTTTTGTATTCGCCTAATAATTATTGTGAGTTTTCCATCTCTAGGAGAGGAATGTATGTGCATCAATTTGATAACTAATGTCGAATCCCTAATAATAATTAGGCTTTTGATATGACTTGCATTTATGAGCTTCAACCCCTGGAAAAGAGCCAATGCCTTCGCCTGGTTATTTGACAGTCTACTCAGGGCCCATTCAAAGTCAATTTCTTGATTTCCCTCGAGATCAAGAATGATACCCCACCCCCATCGTGCACCTGCCACTCTTGGATTACCTTTTGAAGCACCATCAAATAATAATAGATGTTTTCCTCGGGATAAACTCCTCTTCTCCCAATCAATTTTTCCAATTCGGTCCCTAGATGGGATTGGAAATGGATCTCTTTGTTTGTGGAACAAATCTTGCCAACAAACCTTTAAGCCAATCCCTATATTCTTATTCTAGCATCTCTATATTGTGACCTTTAATCCCTTTGATTTGAATTGTTTCAACCAATGAATCATGAGCCTAATTGGTAGCAATTTTGGGGGTTATATTTATATGTTGAAAGATATCCTTATTTCTTGCAAGCCAAATCTCCCAGCATATAAATTTTGGCATTGCAAGTCGCACTCTTTTTAATATCGATTTGTTCAAGAAGGTTCTAGTATATTCTTTACGCAATAATGTGAACATGTCTTTCTAGGATTCAGATAGGAACATCTTGTGGGTGATTTCTTCAAAGGAAAATTTTCATACCTGCACTAAGAATGGACATTCAAAAAACAAGTGCCTATGTGATTCAATTGCATTGATGCACAAAACACATCTTGATGGACCTATGATTTCCTGCCTTTGAATATTCTTCGTTGTTAATAGTTTCCCATGAACCATAATCCAACAAAATGTATTGATTTTAGGCAAGTCTTCTTCACTTCAAATGTGTTTCCAAATTCACAAACTAGGCAATAAAGGCATATCAAAACGGGCAATTGCACCCCAATTTTAACTGAATATCCAAATCCTTTGGATCCCCATCCTCTTTCATCATAAACAAATTGATTCACAGGAGCACATCCCCAAAGATTAGAGAAAAATAGATCTGGCAATGGGGTGAGGTGAGAAGGAGGATAAAGGTGCTTCCATCCCACCCAACAATCCTTATCCAATTTGTCCCAAATAGATAAACCAAACAAATTTGCAATCCCTTGCTCCTCCAGCCAATTTGAGATCTCTTTTTTTATTCCCATTAGGGGTTTTGGCATAATGTCGTTAGTCCATATTTTAATCTATTTGTCATTCCAAGGGATCCAAGTTAATTGTGATTGAATTAATGGAGCCATAACCTTACAAAGTTTCCAGATTTGAGATCCTTTCATTCCATCCAAAGAGGATTTCAAACATTGTTTCATATTGTTATGGAAATACTTCTTGACCAATACATTCTTCCACCACTCTGACTAGCTAGATGTGAGACGCCAAAGAATCTTTTCTCTCCCTACTCTGTTCATCAACATGGGATCTTTCATTCTTAGGGAACCAATGTCTTATTGAAATCTAGAAGTGTTCCAATTAAGTAAGTGAAATTTTGTTTTATGTGTTTTCCCCCCTTTCCATAGGGTTTTCCAAATATCTCTTGCCCCCTACTGCATGATACCCATGGGAGCTAGCATCACCAAACAATAAAAGATAGGAAGGGTTGACTGAAAAGACTTGATGAGGACCATCCTTCACATTGGATTCAACCATTGAAAACCCCATTGTTGTAATTTGTTTTTTATATTACATATGACTCCTTGCCAAGGATATGAGGTCGAGTTGTTTAGAGAATTAGACATTCCCAAATATTTAAAAGATGTCCATGAAACTAGACAAGGGAAGTCCAATATTTTGGAAATGGCTTGAAGGTAATGGGTATTGATATTCCATTTGTATTATTGGCTTTCCCCATTGTTCACTTGTCCTCTAGAGGCATTGAGAAAACAAAACAATATTGATTTGAACCATTCAATAATAATGGTTGATGCACCCCCTAATAGAAGAGTATCGTCTACAAACTGAGAATAATTAATACCTAATATCCTCTTGTGAAATTGGTCCCTTGTACCCTGCTAGAGATTTTCTCATGATCTAGTTTCCAACTCAAGGCTTCAACCATAATGATGTACAACAAGGGAGAGTGAGGACATCCCTATAGTAGACCCATTTTTCTCTTAAAAAAGGAGGTGGGCCTTCCATTCACTAGGGGATAAATCTAGGGAGAGTCTATACAAGCTTTAACCCAACGAACAAAGGACTCGTCAAATCCAAATTTACGAAGGATATCAAACAAAAAGAGTGTCTAACCCTGCCAAATTCATTCACCATGTATATTTTAGTAATCATCCTTTTTTTCTTTATTGGCTCTACTGGAATGTATTTCCTCTTGAACCAAAATTATATTATCTACAATTTGTATTTTTTTCATAAATCCTCCTTAATTCTCTAAAATGATTTCAGGGAGAATCTTCTTGAGTCTACTAACCATTACTTTTGCTAGAATTTTGTATGAGGAGTTACACAATGAAATAGGTTGGAATTAGCAAACAAGTCAAGGTTAACCTCTTTAGGGATGAGTGCTACGAAGGAGGACTTGGTGCTTCCATTGACATTATTCTTTTTTTGTGAATGAACTGACATTCACCTTGGGTTATACTTGATAATGGACCACCATGCACAGAAGAAGTGAATGAAAAATTCATCTAGTTGTGGGGCCTTATCAAGATCAAGACTCTAGATTGTTTTTATAAATGTTACTTCTAGATAACGTGACATTCTCCGTAGGGGTGACAAAAATGGGATACTACTTAGAATATATTTTATGCAAATTGGATCAACATCTTCCATGACTACTACAAAATAACTTAATTGCATACCATCCTCAAGGTTGATTTCTTTGACTATAATTTTCTACCATCTTTCTTTGTCTTGCTTATGAAAGGAGGTGTTATTGTTACTGGATTTCAACCATAGACTCCTAGATTTGAGTCGTCATTCATCTTCCTCTTTTTGATGAACTTTGTATATTTTGTTGTATAGATCTCTCTTCTCGATTATGTTGTGTTTTTTTTATGCCCCCTTCCTCCATTTTATTTTGAAGAGATCCAAGTTGGTCTTGAAGATACAATTTTTCTTGGACCAAAGAGTATAACATCCTTGACCCATTCCTTTACAGAATTCTTAACAACTTAAAATTTTTCCTCCCATGCATATGATGGGGAACCAAAGATTGGATTACTCCTCGATTCATAGAAGACTTCGAGTGCTCTAGGGTTATGAAGCCATAAAAGGAAAAAATGGAAAGGAATGGGCCCAAGATTTTGATGTTGCCCAAAGGAAAGAGATATGTGCTTATGATCCGAGACACTAAATGGGATGATCTTGGAGGTGATGGGTTGATCCCGCAGAACAAAATCACTATGAATGAGGAAGTGATCTAATCTTGCCGCTATGTGGGAAATTCCCATTCTCTTGTTACTCCAGGTATATTTCCCTTTTATCAACTTGAGATCAACCAACTCTCAATCTTCTATAAGTTCTTATGTCCTCTCTCTAAAAGGATCTCTAACTATATTGCCTCTCCATTTTTATTTATTTGACAAAACTATATTGAAGTCTCCTACCACTATATTGTTCTAGTGTGATATATGATTGTTTGAGTTCTTGCAAGGGTAGCCAACAACGTACCTTTTCCATATAATGAACTGGCATATAAATATTAAAGAGATGAAACAACAAACATAAAGATTAATGGGTGAGATGAGTTAGAACCTAGTGTTGATTGTGTTGAGATAATTGTAAATTAAGCTAGCAGGACACCCAAAGAGTACAAACTCCTCCCGATGCTCTTGGTGCATTGATCACAACTGCAACACTATTTTTCCAATTCCAACAACTATCATTTCTTTCTCCTCTAATTTAGTCTTTGTTGGGCCCTCTATTTTTTAGAAGTGTCCATTTTTGTGGAAATGCCAAGGTTTTGAGGAAAGTGTTGCATGACCAACTAGAAAAAGGGCAATAGCGAAATTCAGTTAGAAGAGATAAAATTTAATTGAAAGTCTAATAGCAACAGAGACAACAAAAAGCACCATGTGCAAGCTGGACAATCAGTTAGAAAAGCGGCAAAAGCACCGGATTCCAGGGGAAAAAAGGTCGAAAAAGTAGCGGAACAAGAAGTCCAAGAAGCGGCTAGGAGAAAGGTATAAAGAGGGAGGTAGTGCGACGAGGTACGAGGTTGGTTGGTTGATTGGTTTGAAGGAGAGAGATCTAGAGATGATGAATGAGTGCTCATGAGAGATACTCTAGTTTTGATGATGATTGGGTTGGGATCAAGTTATTACTGTCATGACATTATTATAATGGCTTTTGTGGATGTTACTGTGCTTGCGTAGTAGGGTAGAATCTGTAATGGGTATCTGGGAATAAATTATGTTACATAAGCTATTGTATGAGAGATGTACTCACTATATGACAATTTTGAGACGCTGATAATATAATGGATTGTTTGGGCCCTACCTACAATTTTGTTATACTATGTATGAATCTATGGTTTCTATGTTGCGCAATTACTTATGTCATGTGTATTTAACATTCAATCACTGTCTATGAATCTCTTTTCATATTGATGTATGAATATGAACATGGTAATGTCAAATTCGATGACGCGTTCTCATTGACTTACTTCACCACACACAAATCTCGGTTGCGCTTCAAGTGAGACCTCATTCCCTTGTAGAAGGTTGAATATGCAAGCGCTCCTAGACTACAATGGTATCTTTTGTTGGCAACCTCCGAGAACCCTAGTCTCAATTTTGCGCCAACAAATGGTTCCATTGTCGGGACCCGAGCACGAGTTTTTAATAAGATGCCTCATTGGATATTCAAATTTGATGTTGAGAATTGGTGAGAAAGAAGGTGCAACACATTGATACAACAAGAAGTCGAACTGCGACATAAAATTTTTAGGGTTGTGAAGAGTGTTGTCTTCTATTCAATACCTGAGAGTGACTAATACAAGATCTTTTGGATCAGATTTCCTGAAGAGGTATTTCAATGGTTAGATCGACTGGAAGAAGCTCTGGAATACAAATATTGAGCTAAAAGAAGATATAACAGGACCACTGAGGGTTTAGCGGCTCTTCATCGGTTATATCATCAGATCTCTCATGTTGTGGATTTCTGGGTGCAGATTACTTTGGAAGGTTATATTATTGAGTTTGTTGCAGAGAACCAAAAATATTTTTCCCAGGATGAACCAATATTTAAAGAAGGAGCTTGAGGAAGATTTTTGCGGGAAATCCCCTTATGGATCATGATTTTATTAGTATAAGAATGAATGCTTTCTATTCCTTTAGCTAACATGGAAATGTAAACCCATGTGTTTGGTGGGGGGTGATTTAGGAGAGGGTTCCTAAGTTAGGTCAAAGAATATTTTCTAGGAGATATGGGGGGTCATCAAAAGAAAAGTGCAAGAGACAAATGAGCTCAGAAGAGGGTTGTTATTCTTGAGAAGAGGTGGAAAAATCAGATGAGAAAAGTGATGAAGAGGTCCGATCAGTCGTTGAAGGAGATCAAATTTGAGAGTAGTCATAGGAAAGAGTTGGAAGAGTTGCGGGAGTTTAAGAGACGTGAAAGGCTGGCCAACCGATGGTTGAAGGAGAGATTTGGTGAAAGAGGTGAAGGTTCTGGAAGAGGCAGACGGGAAGAAGGAAGTTCATAAGAGACAGATCAAAGAGTAAGAATAAACACCACCACTGAAGAATAATACTCAGTCGGAACCCTTGAAGAAGTTGTGGGAGAATCAGAACCTGCAACACCTGAAGGTTTTGGATTGCATCAAGATGTTATCGTAACACTACAAACGAACAAGACCCCCCATATCAAAGAATTTTTCTTTGGAGGAAAAGGAACCAGCCCCAAATCACCCATTCCCCAGCGCCATCTATAAACTTGGTAATTTCTACAACAAATATTTATGTCATTTCTGTTATTTCTAATTCTTCTAGTCCAACAAGTTCGAGTAGTAGTAGTAGCGGAAGTGTGGCGAGTGTTTGGGATATATCACAACCAGGACCCTCGAGGTTCATCTTAATAGGATCTCCAAGTCCATTGATGGCCCATCAACACGCAGGGTCCCTCACCTAATACCTAGAGTTTTGGGGTAAAGGGGATGAGGACGTTAAGAAACATTGGTTTCTTTGTGAAGCCATCTAGATGTCTCACAGAACGCTAGACACAAACAAATTGGTTGAGTTCCAGACTACTTTGAGGTGTCAAACTCTAAAGTGGTACATGAAATCAAGGGCAAAATTTCTTTTTAGCCTAGGTGAAGCAAGGGTTTATACCAGAATTTTGGTTACCTCAGTCATAGCAATAGGCTCTCTCCGAGTTGTGAGAGACAAAACAAAGAGACAGTGAGTCCACATGGGAAGAGAACCAAAGATTAAGGATGCGATAGGGAAATTAATAAACCCTATCCATGAGGATCATCAGAGAGAATGGTTTATTCATGGGTTTTTACCGTTAACCTGAATCCCGTTGACTCAGCAAAGGATATGTACTTTGGGAGAAGCGTTGGAACAAGCCATGAAGATTGAGGCTATGACGGGCTATCCTGGAAGCCTGCGGGTGATGAGACCACTTGAGGATAATAATATTGCGCAATTGAAAGGCCATATCTTTGTGCTACCTAATAATATCTAAGAATTGTCCCTTCCTAGAGCAGGTCAACCATAGGTATGTGTTGGGTAGGTGTTGTATTATTTGCATGTGTGTGGGGGGGTGCATCAAATTTGACAACTGTGTCTGACGATACCCCTCTTGGCCCTTTGTGTCATGTGCGTCAGACACTTTCCTAGGGGGTTCCTAGGTGGGGGGGGGGGCAGGATTCCCTACCCCATAGTTAGATGGAGCGTTCGGGGTAGCGCCCCGATTTTTTTTGGGGTGGTTTTGTTATTTTAGCATTTTTTGCTATTTTTAGCGGTTTTCTAAATTAATCCCAGATTAAGGGATTATGGTTTTGGTAGCTGCAAAATACCTAAAATATTGTGTATATATTGTATTGTGAATGGTGAAATTAATAAAATGAAGAGTTGAGAGGTGCAACACCAAGGAAGGTTGGTTTTCTCTCGATTAAGGGTTTCCAACATAAATCTTTATGTACTATATGTGTGAGCCATTCATTAATTTTTGTTCTTGCTTAGAATCTATATGCATTTCTTTACTTCACAGGCTTAAAACTTATAGTATGGTGTATAGGTTGTTATATCGAAGTTCATACAACAATTGAATGTCCAAGATTGAGGGGTGCAGGACCCCCTACTCACTCGATAGCGCCTCCACCAGTTCGACCATCGAAAGGGGTTGCACAAGTCATCGCTATATCACCACTTCATGGCCATGTTTAGTACCATGTTTTTCCGAATTATCAAGGAGACCAAAGTGATGAGTATTGCAAGATCTATAGAAGTCATAGACACTCTCTAAGGCACTGCTCTATTGTACAAGAGTATACCTTTGTTATGAATACGATATATTGTGAATTTTGTGGGTCGCCAACTCATTCTACCAACCAATGTAGAGCTTTGGATGGTCTCACTGATAGATTAGATCATTCTGCATTTAGAGTCAATGACACCCCTAAAGGGTTCAAAGGAGGTCGTCGAGGTGGAGGAAATCTTAGAGGTGGACAGAGTGGCGGATGAGGACCAATTCACTACTACAACTGTGATGAGCAAGGGCATCTTGAAAGAGATTGTCCGCTTCCACGAAGACCATGGTGTGCACATTGTAGAAATAATACCCACTCCACCAAAGATTGTACAGATCTGATTACCAAATGGGAAGATCATGCAAGGAAAAGAGGAGCTAATTTGATAAATTATGAGCATAGATATGTAGTTGAGGGAAGCACGCCCGATATTAAGATTGTCACTAGAGGAGGAACCAAGACTGGTGCCAATATTGAAAGTCCTCATCAGGTTAAGATCCAAAAGGTCGTTCATGAGAATACCAAGTACAATATTGTAAGGTAGAAGGAATTCCTTAAGGAAATGGTGGAAATGTTCAGACACCTATCTAGTTCTGCAATGCCTGAGGTTGTGGAACCAAGTTTTAAGCCACACCCTCGCCAACCAAGAGTCGCTCGAGAATCTCTTGCTCAGCCACAAAAGGTTTTTGATCTGTGGTTACAACTATTTTCTATCATATTGGATGACGAACAACTTACCGGGAAGTTGTTTAACACAATCAAAAGGGCCTTGGGAATCGAAATAAATTTCGGAAGAGTCCATTGTTGCTAACCTCCCAACAAGGAATGTAAGTAGGATATAAAGAAGGATGAGGAGAAACGTGAGAGAATTTTGGATGAATGCTCACCTTGATGAATATGAGATCAGGGATGTTACGTTGGACTTGGGTTCTGATGTCAATATCTTTCCAAAGATGACTTGGGAAGCGATGGGAAAACCCAAGATAGTTTATTCTCCTATACAGTTACAAATGGAGAATTGATACTACATCTATTCGGTAATAAGGCTACAAAATGTTGAAGTGGATTTGGCTGGTGTCAAAACAATGGCAGACTTTGAGGTCATCGAAATAATGGGGGAAAAAGATATGTACCCAACTCTATTAGGCATTGACTAGGCCTATGAGAATTATGCTATAACAGATCTTAAGAAAGAAATTATGACCTTTGAATTTGATGGCATGAAATTCACTCAGCCTCTAGACCCATATAAAGGTACACGATATACTGAACCAACATATGAGAATATGGAATAGGATATTTTGGATCAACTATACACTATGACTACAAGAAATCAAGCAGATTACATTAATCCCAATGCAAATGGATCCATAAGTTGGTGAATCATTCAGTCTGCGGATGAAGACTCTGAAGCTGCTTGGGACAACTAGTAGCATGGAAGGTGTGAAAATTTCTCCAGGCATTGCACAACTGTCAAGTCAGTAAGATGGATTGGAGATGAGATAGGTAATTGCCCAACATACGATGGCACCTATGATCTAACTAGTTTCCTTGTTGACATGGAGGAAAAGGTTGTTGTAGACAAAAAGAGTTTCAACACTTGACATAGAACTGAAGTCTTCCCTAGTCAGGTGGTGGGCTACACATAAGGAAACTCTTTCTTCTTGGATGAGGTTAAGTTTTTCATTCAATACTATTTCATTCTTCTATCACCGGTCAACTAGTCTAGTAAGGATCAGAAGCTAAAGAGTTAGGTTGTAACTCTAGAACCATACGATGGGTCATCTGATTCAAGGGAGCATATTGAATATTGCGTTGGGGTATGGAAAGTTGCGCAACTTCCTTTTTAGTTATGGGTACACCAATTATTCCATTCTCTATGAACCATTATGAAATCCTAGTATGTGCATGAGAATAATAGAATACAAACTACTTGCTGGAAGATGCTTAAAGGTCAGTTCTGCCAAGATTTCTCTTTTTCTGGTAAGTCTCCTGAAATCACCCTAGTACTGCAACAAACCAAGAAAATGTTATTTACTGGTGGATATAAACCTAAATATCCTCCTACAATATGTTATGAACATGAACATCTGCTTCACTATAGTTTTTATCCAACCCCCACAAGAATACCCATGGCCTGTAGTAAAGTTGATACAGATCCAGAGGATTTTGAAGATCTAGAGGAACTTAGACACTTAACATTTAAGGAATCTGCAGGAACAAGAATAGTTAAAGACACTATCTTCGATGATGTGAGTAGTTCATATATTAAACCTCTGGCATTGCATAAAGTAAACATAGGGAGTGAGGATCATCCTAAGATGACATCCATAGGAGACTATTGGGATGAGCTATGATAGAGATACAGGCTTTGTTTCGGGAGTATGAGGATCTCTTTCCTAAGATTTTTTCAGAACTAAAGGGGATTAAGGGAGATTTAGGAGAAATGAGGATCGAATTGAAACCAATGTTAAGCATGTCAAGCACAAACCATACCATCTGAATCTGTGAGTCAAGAAGAAGGTTAAGAAAGAGACTGACAGAATGTTTGCAGCTGGGCTAATTTTCCCTGTGGATGAGGCTGAGTGGATCAGTCCTATTGTAATTCAAAGCAAGAAGGGTATTGATTATATAAGAGTCTATGTGGATTATAGGAGTTTGAACTTAGCTTTTGTACATGACCCTTTTCCTACTCCCTTTAGTGATGAAGTTCTTGATCAAGTGGCGGGAAACGAAGCCTATTCATTCATAGATGGGTTCTCGAGCTATCATTAGGTTATAATTGCGGAAGAAAATAAGAGAAAGACTACCTTCACTACATAATGGGGTTCTTTTGATTATAATGTTATGCCCTTTGGACTGAAGAATGCCCCAGTTGTTTTCTCTCGAATAGTTATTGTTGCATTCCGCGACTTTATTCATAAGTTTCTTGAAGTATATATGGATGATTGGATCGTGTACAACCTATTGAAGGAGCACATAGGTTTACTCTAACTGATGCTTGATCATTGCATACAGCTGTAGATTTCTTTAAACCTGAAGAAGTGTATGTTTTGTGTACCCTTTGGAAATTTGTTAGGACATATAGTATGCAGGGAAGGAATGTTAGTTGATCCTGCAAAGGTTGTTTTCATACTGAATATGCCTCCTTTTATGACTACTAAATAGTTGTGGTCAATGTTGGGCCACACTAGATACTACCGCAGATTTATCATAAATTATGCAAGCACAACTACCCCATTGGAGAAATTGTTGAAGAAATATGAAGCCTTCAGTTGGAAGCTCGAGTGTGACCAAACCTTTGATACCCTCAAAGGAAAGTTGAGTATTTCCCATATTTGTATATATCTAAATTGGAATGTGGAATTTCATGTACACATTGATGCTTCTAGTATTGCTTTGGGTGCAATCCTTGCGCAACCTGGTGAAGGAAACCTAGATCATCCCATCTACTTTGCTAGCAGGAATCTTTCTTAGGTCGAGTGCAACTACACTACCACTGAAAGGGAAGGTTTGGCAATGGTTTATGCTTTGCAAAAGTTTAAACATTATTTGTTAGGAGACCATTTTAAATTCTTTATTGATCATTCCATTTTGAAATATCTGGTTAACAAGCCTATGTTAGAAGGCAAAAATTGTAGATGGTTGTTGTTGTTTCATGAGTTTTCCTTTGAAATTATTGTCAAGCCAGACAAACTGAATGTTGGTATCGATCATCTATCTCGATTAGAATCAGCTGAGAGTGGTGGAGCTGCCGATGACCAACTCCCAGATGCATATCTTTCTAAGATTGAGGCTATCCCTAATTACCTTTCAGATATTGCATTGTTTCTCACTATTGGTACTATGCCTGAAGGGTATTCTGCAACTTAGAAGAGGCATCTAGTGGTCCATGCTGTCGATTTTCAGTTGATCTTAGGATAGTTGTATAAACTGGGATTGGACAACATCCTTTGATGATGTGTACTTGATCATGAGCGACCAACGATCTTGTGGGAATGCCACTACAGAGTTGCAGGAGGACATGTCAGAGGGAAAGAGACTGCCCATAAGATATTATAGGCAGGATGATGGTGGTCAACTATATTCAAAGATGCCAAGGATTACATTAGGGCATGTGATGTTTGTCAGAGAGTCGATAAATTGTCGTCCAAAGATGATTTTCCCTTACATCTTGTTCGAGCTCTTCAAGCATTTGAGAAATGGGCATTTGACTTCATAGGATCGATCAATCCATCAACCAAGCATTCGAAGGCAAGGTATATCATCATTGCTATCGACTATCTCACCCATTGGGCCAAAGCATAACCAGTCTGAGATTTCTCTACAGATGTTGCAGCCAGGTTTATTTTTGAAAACATCATCACTCGATTTAGATTCCCTCAAAGTTTGACCAGTGATCAGGGTGAACATTTCATCAGCAAGATTGTAGCCACTCTTGCTCACGAGTTCCTAATTCAACATCACAAAAGTAGCCCATATCATCCACAAAATAACAGTACATTTGAAGCATTTAACAAGATTTTGGAAAGAGGGTTAACCAAGGTATGTTGTGCAAATAGAGATGACTGAAATGAATGAGTTCCCACAGTATTATGGGCTTACATGACTACTACAAAGAAACTGCATAAGTATACTCCATTTAATCTGGTTTATGGCCGAGAAGCAGTTGTCTACGTCGAGTTCATTACTCTAAGCTTATATATTGCACACATTACTTACATGACAAATGACGAATCAATTGCAGAATGGGTTGTAGAGTTGTGTGCATTGGACGAAGCCCGATTTTCATCAAACGGTGGAGAAGGCTCAACAAAAATCTTGGTATGATAGGCACATTAAGAACAAAACGTTTGCATAGGTAATCAAGTTTTGTTATATGACAACAAGTACCAAAAGCATCCGAGGAAGTTGCAAATGCATTGGCTCTGACCTTTTATAGTTGTGGAAATCTGTGAGTCTGGAGCTCTTAGTCTGGCACAACTAAATTTAATTCTCCATCCAGGATGGGTGAATGATACATGCCTGAAACCCTACATTTATGCTCAAAAAGAGAAGTTTCGCAACACTCCTGTCACCGGGAGTGAATACTATAGGTAGGAATTTCAATTGTTTTGTTGTTTCCCTTTTCCATCAATAAAAAAATGACCTGTCCCACTGTCGCTCATCGATGCATCTAGTTTCTAGTATTAGTTCCTCCAACCCGGATCACACCTTCGTGGTCGGGGAGGTCTGTGTCAAATATTTCGGGGTATTTAGTAGTTGTCTAATTTGAAATCCGTCCCATGTTATTGTCACCTTGTTAGTTAAATTTCATTGGTAACTTTTTGGTTGCCATCCTGTCATTGCCTGCCCGAGTCTTTCAAATCCCAACAACTGTCACTACCTTTTTGGTTAATCATTGGTGCGGTAATTACTTTTCCGTTCACTTCGATGTCCCTCTACTGTGTTCTCACTTATGCTCTTTATTGCCCAAATCCCCTCTTAGATTACGCCACGTTCGATGGTCATATCCGACGTCAACGACGAGTTACCTCCACGCTATATCTCTTAATTACTACTAGTCATGTCACCTCCTCCATGTTGCCTATAAACTTGTCTTTGCTTGACTGCTCAACATTATCATGTTTTACTCAATTTATTTGCATACCTAGTCTTGGAGCCCTTCGAGAATTCTACAAGTCTGCAACTGTGCCTCTATCCACTAGTTTTATTTGTTTACCAATGCAGGTTTGTCAGGATGGTTCACACTTCCAACCAAGGAGCCCTTCCGAAGTCGTTGTTCTAGAGGAATTTATTGATCCACGGGTCAAAGTTCTTGGTGATCTCCATGGAAAGGTCGAGCAAACTCAGTTGCTCGACATTGACCTCGCAGATGCATCATAGTACCCTTAGATGGCTATCCATACATTCATGGATTGCTCGGCCCTACCAACCGGTGAATTTAAGTGGGAGTGGAAACCGTCCTTCATACCCCTCCAGGACACTACTTTGTTGAATTTGCGCGACCTACGAGCGTTCGACACTATTGGAGAAGTCGCCTAGTGCACAAAGTTTCTCATTAGTCGGGTGCACAATGGTTCTTTATGGTTGGACTAGGCCTACCCCATCCATGTGGAAGATATTCACAAGTTGTATGACTTATCCATGGAAGGGCAGGATGTGACGCAAGGCTTCTAGGGTTCAGGGAAGCATGGCCACAAGAAAGGAGAAACCAACCTCTACAACAAATATGACACTAGGCAAGGAGGTCGTGGAGCACTCATTGACCAAATCAACAATGAGCAGGTTCGTTGTGCCTGCTATGTATTTGCAGGAAAGGTCATGAGAACTACTCGCAAGGTGAGTGTACCCTTGACGCCATAGCAATGGCTGAGTTTAACAAAAATGGAGCATCATTGAATTGGTGTAGGTACCTGCTCACGTAAATGTTGTGGGTTTTCGCCTATGTGCATGACTAGGTCACGTATTTCATATATGGCTACTTGTTGGTCACGTTCACTATGTGGAAGTGGCAACCGCCTCATGGTCGAAGTCTCTCCCATGCTCTCGACAGTTGTATCGCCAAGATTTTCAACCCCTCGCACAATCACACTGCTACCACTAACTCAAAAGATCACAACGTTGCCTTTTTGCAGTGGCACAATGACCTTATTTAAGCTACAAAGTGACCAAGAATTTCGCAGGTGCTACTCAACCGACACACCCACAACATCTGGTTTGACATGAACTGAGACTTTACTTTTGTGAGGCCTTTAGGTGTAGCTCCATCAATATTTCACACTACTCCTTTTCCTTTTTATCTAGATGAGGCAATTCTGGACAAGGTCACTGTATGGCCTGGGATCACCAAAGAATAGAAGAGATCAGGCATCTCATATACGATGCTCGGGATATCTCAACGATTGACTCCAATACAGACCAAGGGTGCAGGCCCAAGCACGACCACATCGAAGAGAAGACACTACCTAAGTCAGTTTTGCTTCCATTCCTATCAATTCCAGATGATGCCACTATTTTTGGAAAGTAGCTTCGCAAAGTCTTGCTACTGCTTTTCCTCGTAAGAAATTACGCTCTGGCTCTCCATCCATCTCCACCACTGACACCATTGTCACAGATGCTACTCCCATTTATTCCCTTTCGCCACCAACTCATACCCCCACTCCCATTCCCTCTTCCATTCCCATCATCACTATTATCGACGACCCACCAGTCAAGACCCAACCCTTTCCCATCATAGAGGAGCCCACCCGTCAATCGCCTAGTTTGGTCGTGAATGCCCCATCCTCCACTTCGTCGTCCTCTCACCACACTCATTTCGACACTACAAATCCCATGTCTACTTCCCCTTTCACGATGACTACAGGAACCACTGTCCCCATTCCATCCACCTTCCCCAATGATTCACAAGCCCATGTTCCCCTTAATACCCAGCCCAAATACCTACTCTCTATAGGGGCTGAGAAATCCTTCGAAGTGTCGAAAAAAATGAGTCTATATCCTCGAGACACTCATATGGATACCCAGAAGGAAACCCATTCTGCGTAGAACACAAGTTTGGTCAAGGAACATATTGAGCTGCTGCTACAGGATCCACAACAGTGCCAAACAATCTTGGAATTGTGGTTAGAGAGCACTAACATTATTGGGACACTTCCTCCAAAAGTCTAGGATAGGCTTGCCTACATCCTTCACACTACTTCGCCTAGTCCTGACGATGCTGGTACCCCTAGTATGTTTGAGCGATCTGTCACTAGTGGCCAACCACTGGCTTCATGGTTTCCCTTGGATTCCTCCTTCACCAGTGGCGAGCTTGTGGCGTGGTCTACACTGCAACACATAACTCTTATTCAAACATCCACATATCATCTTGAGAAAAGACTTCTCACTGCAGAATAGACGAACAAAGAGCTTACACAACATACATAACAACTGTGCCAAGCTGTAATTGTAGCCACTTCATCCAGGGATCATGAGCAGCGGTTGCAAACACAAGCCGAGTCTAATATTGCAGTTGTTTTTGATAAGTTTCTCCAAGTTTGGTCCACCTTCAGACATGTTGCTCCTGAGCTCCCTAAGGATATCACCCTAGTTGTGCCTCTACAACGACTTGAGCTCATTGTTGATACCTGGTCATAATTGGCTCCGAGGACCGATAACCCTCGACAAGAGATGGATGTAATCAAGTTGAAGGAAAAGGAGCAGCCCCAAGAAATGATGCACAAGGTTACACAGGCAGTCGCGGAGGGAAATCTCATCCGATCCTCTCTTCATAACCACGCAGATGAATTCCGCCAACTCTTTAGCATGGTCAACGACTAGGCCATCTTACTAGAACGACGAAGTAAGCCAGTTTAAGAGTTGTGCGCATAACTCAACCAAATGAATGCAGAAGCCCATGCCATCAATGATCCAGTTGAGTAGAAAGCAAAGTTTGTGGAGATCCAAGTTGTGGACAAAAGACTGGATTCTTTGGATGAGTCTACTCAGGCAGCCAAGAAAGAGCTCAGAGACTTCCGCCCCACAGAGCAAGCTGAGTACATCCAGATGCAACAACTCGATTCATTTGTTGACATTGAATAAACCACAGTATTGGCTACCCAACCTAAGGAGCCCAATGTGACAACAACACAAGAGTTTGTTGTGGGAGCCTCGATTTTAGCACAAAAATGGTAGGACCATGTGGAGCACTATGATAGTTTCCGCCAACACGCCCTCAAATTGTACCGGAGTTGGGCCCTCCGTTTGCATAAGGCCATGGAGAGAAAGCGGAAGGTCGACTCAAGATGAGTCAACGATTGTGGTCAGGGCTCGTTGGGGCCTTCGTTTTTGAGAAGTGTCCCTTTTTGTGAAAATGCCAAGGTTTTGAGGAAAGCACTGCATGATCAACTGGAAAAGGGACAGTAGCGAAAATCAGTTAGAAGAGCTAAAAGCTAACTGAAAGTCTAACAAAATGGATACAACAAAAAGCACCATGCACAAGCTGGACAATCAGTTAGAAAAGAGACAAAAGCATCGGATGCCAGCAAGAAAAGGCCGAAAGAGTAGCAGAACAAGAAGTCCAAGAAGCGGCCAGGAGAAAGGTATAAAGAGGGAGGCAATGCGATGGGGTACGAGGTTGGTTGGATGATTGGTTCAAAGGAGAGAGATCCAGAGTTGATGAATGAGTGCTCATGAGAGATACTTTGGTTTTGCTGATGATTGGGTTGGGATCAAGTTATTACTGTCATGTTATTATTGTAATGGGTTTTATGGATGTTATTGTGCTTGCATAGTAGGGTAAAGTCTGTAATGGGTATCTGGGAATAAATTATGCTGCATAAGCTATTGTATGAGAGATGTACTTACTGTATGATAGTTTTGAGATGCTGATAAAACAATGCATTGTTTGGGCCCTAAAATTTTGTTATATTGTGTATGGATCTATGGTTTCTATGCTGCACAATTACTTTTGTCATGTGTATTTAGCATTCAGTCACTGTCTATGATTGTCTTGTCGTATTGATGTATGAATCTAAACATGGTAATGTCAAATCTGATGACATGTTCTTCTTGACTCACTTCACCACACACATGTCTCGGCTGCGCTTCGAGTGAGACCTCATTCCCTTGTGGAAGGTTGAATATGTTAGCGCTCCTAGACAACGATATCTTTTGTTGGCAACCTTCGAGAACCCTAGTCTCGATTTTGTGCCAATAATCTCTTAGATGAGTACCATGAATGATTTTTCCACTCTTATCATATCTCTAAGAGCTTCTTCTTTAAATGTGCCACCGAGGCTTTTGCAATTCTAGGAGACCATGATCATTATTTAACATTTGTTGGTTTAGTGCTACCTCCTAAAAAGACCAGAGGCGAGTTGAAGTATTGATTTGACATTAAGTAATCCAATTATGAACTTATCTACTCTAGATAGAGAATTGAATAAGTTTTTGAAATAAATGGTTGGACAAGAATAAAGACAGAGTCCAATTCTACGTGTCAATGTCAACAACAATGCAAATTGCAATAGGAGGAAAATCCATTGGCTTTATAGACCGTGAGGGTTCAAGTCCGTGTATCCCCACCTAGGTCCGTTCCTGAACGACTCATCTATTTTCTCCAATTCCATTAGTTCGAATCCATTATCACTTCTGGATTCTTTTGCCTTACTATTTTATTTCTTCATGAAGAGAAGAAATTAGAACATGAATCTGTCCATCCACTTTATGACAAGTTGAGTTGATTAGATAATAAGTTGATGTGTTCTTCAAAGAGTGAGATTTGACCCCTACACCTAATGAGCTTTCTATTCTGGTTTGTGTTCTTCAAAAGATAAGATTTGACCCGTGCTCCTAATGAGCTTTCTATTGTGGTTTGTATACCACTATAGAAAGCTCATCCTCCCTTTAGACTTTGGTTGGCTTCCTCGCTATTTTTTTGGTAACTTCCATGAATAACTCATCCGTGGCCTTTCAGCGCTCAAAAACACATGCAAACATAACAATCTTCTCCCACAACTTGTGGCATCCATTCAACATCTGCATGTAGTGATGGCAATGCTCTCACTCTTCACTGCAAGTCCTATGGCTGTAGCGGTGGATTTAGCGAGAACATAAGTCGATTTATCTTGCCAGGATCAAAGCACACCTCTCCTCCTTCATTTGTGATCCGAGTAAAGCTCACACAACAATTTTATACCTGCAACAAATTGTGTTGCTTCCTTGCTTCCCTGGGCAAGCCAAGCAAGTAAGAGAAGTCAATTTGCCCTCAAGGAATTTTCATCAAGTGGTTCATTGAAGCCCACACAGTGATTTTTATCTCTTGCGGCAATCCCGTTTCTTTCTCGACGAATTCTTCAATCTAGCAAAACGATTTGCTTCCAAGAAGCAAGGTGCACTTCTTCTCCTTCGCCTAACAACTCTCAACGTCCTGAAAATTTAGTGGTTTATTCTTCAGGCACATCCATGCCATTTTTATCCAGTCTCCTTTTATTAAATCAAATCTTATAGATTGAACTGAATGGTTTACTCATTGAAACATCGTTGACACAAGTTTTCAGAACCTCTCGGGGGGATTTTTCAATGAATAGCTTGCTTACCGTGCTTGAGCTGTTTTGGTTGTGCACAGAGATCCTTGCGGCATTTTGAAAGCATTCTTGAATCTTTGTACGAATGAGGTCGAGATATTTTTTATTCATTGATTAAATCTTCTTAGTCTTTCCCATCCGAAAGTTTCCAAGGGAGTAAACTCATCCGAAAGTTTCCAAGGGAGTAAACTCTTGCAGGTAATTGAATGAGAAAAAGGCAGAAGATCCATCAATTTGTTTAAGATTGAAAGGATTCTGAAAGTTTTACTTCCTTTTTGTTTTCTTATCATTATTTTTTAAGCTCTTTGACTTCTAGAGCTATCAAGAACGAAAGGGGTATGCTGCCCAACTATGTACCCAACATAGTGGTCCTCTGTACCCAACATAGTGGTCATATGTGAGATCACCTACCAAATAACTCTGCATGGGGCAATGATGGCTTTAAAAGAGAGAGGGAATAAAGAGACGACCTATGAATCATGCATATCATTTTTGGACCAAACCACTCAAAGTGCATTAAGTCATAGAAGAACACATGGGTTTATTGTCATTGAGACCTCAAGAAGGAGGAAGATAGAGAGATTTTTTTAAGTCATAGAAGACCACATGGGTTTATTGTCATTGAGACCTCAAGAAGGAGGAATTGTATAGGAGTGTTATTAACTATGTAAAGGTCAAAGACAAGTAGGGAAAGTAGTTGCAAGAAGAGTCAAACTCGATGGATACATGACCATCTAAAGTCCTAGAAGTAACTTTTGGCAGATGTTCAAGGTCCAACATCATCAACTAGAGGTAAACATAGGGACAATGAAGGAAGACCGTTCAAGAGATGCACAAGTGGACCCTTATGAGACTAAAAGTATGCAAAAGATAGAGCCCATTACTACAATTTTTTATGTAGTATCTAAATAGTTGAACCCAAATGAGCATCATTGTCAAGAAGGACATATGCTTGTCCCAATTGAGCACTCAAGCAATGTGCAAGCAATAGAAATATATAGTACTAGAGGAGAACAAAACAAGAGTGCCATATTTGAGTTAGAAAACCAAGCAATTGGATGAGCACCTTGGCTAGTTGAATATTTAAGTTTTCAACTGCCAAAAGGAGAGGAAAATGAAGGTCAATATGAATATTTAATGTTTGGTATTCAAAGTTAGAAGCTTAAGAAATTGGCATACAAGAGGAAAAGGGATGTCGGTGCGAAATTAATTGTAACTACCAAATAAGTTGTCTTGAATACCAAAGATGCACATCCACTTGCCATCAGTGCATCCAGATTGGATTCGTCAATATGTCCAACACCAAGTTGCAGTAAATGCCACTTTTATGTCCTTAGGGATGGTGTTTTTAACACACTTCAACTATCAATATGATATGAGACATGCACCAAATTTTGACCTCATTGTGTTAAGACAATGCCACCCATATACATGATTGTATCCATGAGTGGAGAAGAAGACACAACCTTTGCAAGGCCAATAGTCATGACAATTTCTTAGAATATTGGTTTTTAAAATTGTGGTTACCTCATGTATCCAAGGATGTAGCTCTATCGAGAGCCATGATGAAAGAGAAAGTGATCCTAAAGGCCCAATAATTAGACCTGGTGTATAAGCAATTTAGCATATTGTATGACATTATTCATGATTCCCCTAGATCAAGTACCAACAAGCCTATGACTAGTCATATTGTTGATGCCATCATAGGATCAACAAGAAACTCCACAATGGCTTATACAATCAATCAAGCATATCAACCTCAAGCATACCATAGTTCGAGTATGTATGGAGGGCATTACATGACAATGGGGGAAACACCATCATTTATTCCCCAAAGCTAAACAAATACTCATTTCCCACCTATCCCAACCACACCACAATTCCTTGGGGCATGGTAGGGGCAACCCATAAACCAAACCCCCTTAACTCAAGCATACAATAATATGGCCCATCTTTCTACCTCCAACCAAAATTTGGCCCAACAGACAAATCAATGTTAGAACAACTAGAAACCAAATGGAGGTAAGAAGAAGACAAAGGAGCCTTAACTTTAGGTTCTCTACAACTCGTCCCTTAAGTGATAATGCTAAAATCATTTGATGGTTGTTTGTTTAAACCACAGGAGATTGTACAAAACCTTCCCATTGAACTTGACAACAACATTGTCACCATTGATGTCAAAGTGAGATGCATTGATCAACTCTAATTTGTTTGTAGGATGAAGTTGGATGTATACAATGAAGGTTGTTATGTCCTCAATTTTTAGAGTCATGAAGATTCCCCTTAAGGGAAAAATTGTGAACAAAGATCAACTTTCTTATTGCTTGAGCAACCCTAACACAAATTTAGATAATATTGTTCCATTTATCAATAGTTAACCAAAAATACTTTTCTTATTACTTGAAAAACCCTAACACAAATTTAAGTAATGTTGTTCCATTTATTAGTGGTGAACCAAAAATCCCTTCATTTAGTCTTTTGAAGACTCAATTTTGCTTGGGGTGTACATAGAAGCTCCTTTGCAAATGTCATATATGGCTACCCTACCCATGTACTTGATTTGCAAGGGCTTCATAGAGGATGTTATCCCATTTTGACTTAGTTACTCAAACGAGATTTATGAATTTATGCCGAAAGATTTGACTTAGTTACTCAAATGAGATTTATGAATTTATGCCGAAAGATTTTGAGAAAATGATAGATTATGTGGGGTCAATGATTTTTTTGAAACTATACCTTTAAACTATGATTCGCGAGCATATCATTGTTACAATTCATAATCTAATTTAGCTTATGATTAATTTACTTCACCAGTTTGGGCTTTCAATGTGCTCACTTTAATTATACTTTTGGAGATGATTCTCCCTTCAATGAACCAATTCTTAAAGCAATGACCAATCAAGATAATCATTGTGACGAATTTCATGATAGATCATATTTTCTTTCTTAGAAAGTGTTGAATGCATTGAAAACTTTTGAGATTTTATCCTACGAGGCAACGTCAATTGGTTCCATAACCCCATCCCAACATCGAATAGATTTGAGGAAGGGAATCTAGGAAATATTTTGAAAACTATACCGATCAACATTGCGTCAAAACTAGGTGTTGTGAAAAAATTATTGATTAGAGCGAACTATTCTTGGGAGGGAATAACACCCTACACAACCTTTTTCAATGAATTTTGTGACATTTTTTTGTTGGTCATACGAAGAGATTCCCAACATCGATCCCAAAATAGTTAGGCACATAATGAATACTACCATGATGCAAAGCCACTAAGACAAAAATAAAGAGCAATGCGCTCGATCAAAGTACTTGCTATAAAGGTTAAGATAAAGAAATTGTTGAAATACAGGTTTATCTATCCCATCTCTTGCACCTCTTGCACCTTCTGGATGTCTAACCTAGTGGTTGTGGAAAAATACAAGGTACTATTAGGGTTTATATTTATTTCCATGAATTAAATAAAGCATGATCTAAAGATAAATATATGGGGCCTTTTATAGACCGTCTTGATGAAAATATGACTTTGGAGTTGTTCACACAGTGCATAAACTTAAACATTATATCCTACTTCAATGGACAATAATGATAGTAGATTTGAACATTATGAAACATATCTTGACTCGGTGTGCTGTAAATGGAATTTTTTTCAAATGTGTAGTCATCCAATAAGAACTTGAAATAGAATTTTCTACATCTAAATTAAAGAAGGCCTTGGCTATTGATCTAAAAATGGATCTAGGAACCAAAATGGGTCCAGGAAGGCCTAAAAATAAAAGTGCTCAGAATCACTTCAAAACAGACGTGTGCGTAGGCCTCGTTTTTATGAACCCAACGCAACTTGAACGGGCTCAAGTGGACGTCGTATGCGAAATATATCACGATCTGTTCGTTTTGCCAAACAAACAAAATTTGATGACTGTGCAGTCCGTACAGCGCTGACGTGGCAGCTAACTATATAGGTCGTATGACCATACAATGACATGGCAATGAGTTGGTAGGTTGTTGATTGGGCATGATAGCTAACAGGTGGACGAGTATGATTGTGACACATGGCACCACTGCAAGGGTGACACTTGGCACAGACTGACGTGGCAAGGTCCATACAGCCGTACGACATGTTGAAGCTGAGTGACGTGGAAGGTACAGTGGCATGCTAACTGGGCAGACAGGTGGTCAAACCATGCTCTGACATGTGGAAAATAGTGGGCAAGTGTTATGGTTCCACATGGACCAGTCCTGGGTTGCCACGTGGCAGCTCTCTATTGGTTGGCATATGGCAAAAGTTTGTGATTGAAGGGGAGTCGAACCCGTGACCTTCGTGTAGGGGGGGAGCGACTTGGTAGGGCCGAGCTACCAACCCGCCCACATATTGTTACTTAACCACATGTGTGTTTGAAATGTTTTAAATTTGAAACAATGTAATGGTGGCGGAGAAAAGGGCTAAGGCCTAGCCCCAATACTCGACACAACTCACATATGAACTTTACCATGTGACCTACACTGTATTTTGAATGATGCACATTTATTGCATATGGCCCATCCCTGGCGCATATAACCGTTATACCATGTGACCCGGATGCAATATCGTTTGGGCGCCGATTTGAGGGGTTAGCGTCGGTCGACCGGGCTAGCCCACCAACCAGGGCGCATAACTAGGGGCCAAGCTAACGATGTGAGTGCATGAGGTATAGGTGGCGGCCATATGGCCAAGCCACATGACCAGGGGCCGACGGTTAAGGGGGCCAACAAGCCAGTGCTAGCCCATGGACACCTGGTGGACGCACATGTGATCGAGGGCCCGCGCGAAGGGGGTTGCACACTATATTTTTCCATTTTGTGGGTTTGTAACTATATATTAAGATTTTTAATTGATTTTTGGCCTGATATTGGGAGATTTTGGCCATTTTTGGAGGATCTGGAGCCCTTTTTGAGGCCAGATCTTGGGGAGAATTTGGGAGGTTGTTACCCACTTCAATCCTATATAAACCATAGGTTCTTGGCAGCTTGGGAAGGAGGTTCAACCTACGGAAATGTTGAATAATTGTAAAACAAAAGCCATTTTTATGCAAGGAAGCCATTGAGGAGAGAAACTTTGCGGGCCATTTATGGGAACTTCGTTCATTCGTTTTTAGTGCCATTAGTTTTGATGGGTTCTTGAGATCTAGCAGAACACAACCAGACCGGTTTGTAATCCATTTGACACTTTTATGATGTACTTTTGAAGTTTTGAAGAGAAATAAGAAAGCCTCACCCACTAAGACAAAGGCTCGGAGACGTAGGCGAGATTGCCGAACTCCGTTATCAACTTTTGTTGTTATGGTTTGTTGTTCCTGGATGCTTATTTCCAGATCTTTATATTGCTTTATGACTGCCATGTTTCTTCATTAATTCTTCCTCTTTCATCAAATTCCTAAATGGTAAAAGAACACATGTTTTAAAACTCAACCATAGTCATTAAAAGATATTTTCGGATCAAGTGGTTTCAAAGCATGATTGATGGTTGGTTTTTGAGTTTGCATGATTACCAGGTACATCTCAAAGGAGAAAATGACATCTAAAGAGGGACTTTCTCAAGATGAGAAGGATTTTTGAAATACTCTCTTTGCCATGACAGAGATGGTGAAAGTGTTGTATGAATATTACTTGGAACAGAAGAGATCGGTTCAAGGGAAATCTTCAAAGAACGACAAAAGTGAAGAAGAATTGAAGGAATTTCCTTCTACACCCAATTCATAAATCATCTCTGAGGTATGCAGTGGAAGTCATTCATCAATTTCACATTGTTCCCATCAAGATGGTTCTTTTGGTGCATTTGGAAAACATACAAGAGGTATAGGTTTGAAATTGCTAACCAAGATGGGTTATGAAGGAAAGGGCCTTGGAAATAAGGGCCAAGGTATCGTTAATCCCATAGATGTTGTGGAAATACCTTGTTATTTAGGACTGGGATATAATGCTCCAAAACATTGGAAGCAAGTGATGCTTCAAATGACCAACTTAAGTCATTGCGGGAACAATTCATGAAAGGTGATGGTGTATCACTCCATGATGGTGATAGTGAATACAAGTCATCTCCAAAGAAAAGTGAAGATAAGAAAGAAAGGTATAATGGTCATGGTTGTTTCAAATCTCTTTTTGATTATAAAAAACATAATCATGTAATCCAAAACTTGTGGAATATGTATCCTTGTACGTTTTGTAATTCACCCAAGCATTGTGTGGCCAAGTGTTGGAAGAGACAATCTTTGTACAGGAAATTTATGTCAACCAGGAAGGAGACACGACATAAAGACTCAACTCCATAATGAAAGAAAGAGAAGGGAAAACACGTTTGGATGTCAAAAAACCACTGCATTTATTGCAACAAGGGTGGACATCAAAAGGCTAAATGTTGGAAGCTTAATCCAGAGCTTTGTCCAAAAAAGGAAAAAAATATTGCGCATGTACTCACAAAGGAAGAGGCAGTACCAGCGAATCAAGAGGAACAAATTGAAGGAAGGAAACCATTCATTTGGTTTTGCCAGAAGTGGATGTCACATCTTCATTGTATTTTGCTTCCATTAATGAAATCACAAATGCTATAATGATGACTTGTTATAACATCATTTTGTACAACATAGTGTTTTGTTTTTATCCTTATGAGTATGTAATTAGTAAGGTCAATTTTGTAACCTTTTGGAGGACCAAAAGGTCTTAGTGGGGAGGAATGATCCAAAAATGGATCCAGGAACCAAAATGGGTCCAGGAACCAAAATGGGTCCAGGAAGGCCTAAAAATCAAAGTGCTTAGAATCGCTTAAAAATGGATGTGTGTGTAGGCCTTGTCGTTACGAACCCAATGCAACTTGAGCGGGCTCACACATACGTCGTATGCAAAATATATCACGATCTGTTCATTTTTCCAAACAGGTAAAATTTGATGATTGTGCAGTCCATACAGTCTGTACAGTGTTGAAGTGGCAGTTGAATGTATAGGACGTACGACCATACAGTGACGTGGCAACGAGTTGGTAGGTTGTTGACTGGGCATGATAGTTGATAGGTGGACGAGTGATATTGTGACATGTGGCACCACTGTAAGGGTGACACGTGGCACGAGTTGATGTGGCAAGGTTTGTACAGTCGTACGACATGTGGCAACTGAGTGAAGTGGCAGGTACAGTGGCATGCTGACTAGGCAGATAGGTAGTCGAACCATGCTTTGACACGTGGCAGATAGTGGGCAAGTGTTATGGTGCCATGTGGCCCATTCTTGGGCTGCCACATGGTACCCCTCTATTAGTTGGCATATGGCAAAATTTTTTGACTCAAGGGGAGTCAAACCTGCGACCTTCGGGCAGGGAGGGAGCAACTTGGCAAGGCCAGGCTACCAGCCTGCCCACATATTGTTACTTAACCATATGTGCGTTTTAAATGTTTTAAATTTGAAACAATGTAATGGTGGCAGAGAAAAGGGCTAGGGCCTAGCCCCAGCCCCTGACGCAACTCGCATATGACCTTTACCATGTGACCTACACTGTATTTTGAATGGCACGCGTTTATTGCATATAGCCTAGCTCTGGCGCATATAACTGTTATACCATGTGACTCGGATGCAATATCGTTTGGGCGTCGATTTGATGGGTTAGCGTCGGTTGGCCGGGCTAGCCCGCCAACCAAGGCACATAACTAGGGGCCAAGCTAATGATGCAAGCGCGTGAGGTATAGGTGGTGGCCATATGACCAAGCCACATGACCAGGGGCCGACGATTAAGGGGGCCAACAAGCCAACACTAGTCCATGGACACCTGGTGGACACACATGTGACCGAGGGCTCGCTTGAAGGGGGTTGTGCGCTATATTTTTCCATTTTGTGGGTTTGTAACTATATATTAATATTTTTAATTGATTTTTGGCTTGATATTGGGAGATTTTGGCCATTTTTGGAGGATCTGGAGCACTTTTTGAGGCCAGATCTTGGGGAGAAGTTGGAAGGTTGTTACCCACTTCAAGCCTATATAAACCAGAGGTTCTTGGTAGCCTGGGAAGGAGGTTTAGCCTAGGGAAATTCTGAAGAATTGTAAAGCAAAAGCCATTTTTATGCAGGGAAGCCATTGAGGAGAGCAACTTTGCGGGCCATTTCTGGGAGCTTCGTTCATCCGTTTTCAGTGCCGTCAGTTTTGATGGGTTCTTCAGATATAGTAGAAAACAACTAGATCAGTTTGTAATCCATTTGGCACTTTTATGATGTAATTTTTAAGCTTTGAAGAGAAATAAGAAAGCCTCACCCATTGAGACAAAGGCCCGAAGACATATGAGAGATTGTCGAACTCCATTATCAACTTTCGTTGTTATGGTTTGCTGTTACTTCATGCTTATTTCCAGATCTGTATATTTCTTTGTGGATTCCATGTTTCTACATTAATTCTTCCTCTTTCATTAAATTCCTAAATGGTAAAAGAACACATGTTTTAAAACTCAACCATAGTCATTAAAAGATCTTTTCGGATCGATTATTGCAGAGCTAATAATAGAGTTTCCAACTAGTCACAAAGAACCACCTACAAATGATTCATTACAAGATGATAAATTTTTCCTCATTGCTTTTGATCACCCTTGGTATGAATATGTTCTAATATATCTTTAGACTTAAAGGTGTCAACCTCACCTCTCAAGGTATGAGCGTTGTTGCATAAAAAATGAAGCAAATCGATACCTAATAATCAAAAGACACATTGTACTGACATGGTATTGATATGGTCTTACATTAATTCCTAACCCATGAGGAGGATAAGAAGGTGCTTAATTATTACCAGGTGGTCATATGTATGGTGTAGGGGCATGAATAGTTAAGTGTGTGAGATAGTTTTGGCATGCAATATTCCATGAATGCATTAACGTTATGAGAAAATATGAACATTTCTAGATATACATATCAAAGACCCACCCACGCCCTTTGCTTTGCTCCACCCCATAGTGTTTACCAACGCTTCGACTAAGTGGGGGATCAAATTTATGGAATGTCATCTAAGTTTCACAAACAACCATAAGTATGTTATTGTGGAAATGGACTACTTTACTAAGTGGGCAAAAGCCATGCTATTTTTTAACAATGATGCCCTATGACATCCTTATTCATCTTTAATCACACCATTGAAAGGTTTGAAATACCAAAGCAAATCGTCACTAACCATGACTCGTATTTCCAAAATCATATAATGGTAGAGCTCTTGGACTGCTTGAGATTTAGGCATGTAACATTGAACACCTTATTATCCTAAAACAATGGCCAATTTGAAGTAGATAGCAAAATCATAAAGACTACGGTGCAAAGAATGGTAAATTTGTATAAGTCCAACTAGCCTTTGATGTTATTCTATGAACCCTTGGCATACCAGACCTTAGGTGAAGACTATGACCATTTTCTCAGCATTTCAATTGACATATGGCTTGGAAGTAGTTCTAATTCAATGTGAGCTTCCCTCTATTCAACTAGCAATGAAACTTGTCTTGAGCACTTTTGTGGGTGAGGAACACCTTGTGTTTCTAGAATAATTAGATGAGCATTGTTGTGATGCTCACATTGCGGTAGAAGCACATTAGAAATAGGTCAAAACTCAACACGACCAATTTGTTTGTCCTTGCACCTTCCAAGAAGGTGACCTTATTCTTGTTTATAACAAAGACATTGAAAAGCTCGATCTAGGAAAATCTAAATCATTATGGAATGGTTCTTTTTTTGTTAAACATTGAAGAAAGCAACATACCATATAGTTGATAACAAATGAGCACTTCTTAAGGAGCTTCATAATGGGCTCTATTTGAAGAGGTTTTATGCATGAAAATCTAATTCTATGTGTTTGGAAATAGTATAAAAATTTTCAGTTTATGCTTTTACTTTTTGCACGCTTTAATTTGAGTTTAATCATGCTGTGTTATTTCTTGACATATGTCATCAAGCACTCCCATTTAGATTGGATTCATGGATGGTGCTTGTTGTTGCACACAAATCTGATTTCTATCGCATGGACAATTTATTCACCCTCACATCAGTTGTTGTACTATGGTGGAATATGTGTTGGTCTTACGAATAACAATGAAGTTGCAAATGTCGTTGTGATAAGTTTGTTTATAGACACCATCACACTATGTATTAAAAGCACAAATATCTACCTAGATTCACAATTGGTTGTATTGTAGCTTAAAAAATGTTTATCACATTTGTGATCCTTTCCTTCTTAAAAACGCTTTTGCAAGTTGGATTGTTAGATTGTTAGTTTAATTATGTGACATACATCCATCTACCTGTCGGCTAAATGCTTATTCAAATTATCTGGCTAATCAATTATTCAATTGACATCTTAAACATTGAACATATAAGAGAATTGAAGCATGTATGTATACAAAAATTGAATGACAGAAATAAATTGTCACCTCATTTTGTACACATTTTTTAATGTTGAATCAAAATCTATATATAATTGATATAATATCAAAAAATAATAGTGTATTGATACAAAAAGAGGGCATATATAATCCCCAGGGAACTTTGTAAGGACTAACTCAAGCCTCCCCTCAAGGTGTGCTAGGTGGATTTAGAGCCTCAACACTCATAATGCCGATATCTAATTGATGCAATAGACATTCCCACATAAGTGGAACACTCACAACCTATCATTGTAAGTTGAGAAAAACTTAGTAAGTTTGGCACTCTAGATTTCACATCAATCAGTCCTTGAGGCATCCCCACAAGTCATCCATGATAGATATATCAACTCTAGCAATTAGTGGGGCATGTGGCTAGGGGTCAACCCACACATCTCCTCCCATGGTAATTGATGGATCAAAGGTAGGACACCAAGCCTCTCAAGACTAATATATACCATTATATAATTTGAGAATCCTAAACTTTAAAACATCCAAAGATTAAAATATATGATAGTTTTATTCCATCCACCCAAGGTATGATGTTGACGAGGAGGCCATAGGTCAAATAGTCAAATTCGATTAAGTACCTTGGGTTTAATAGATGCTATTATGGTTGGTCATTGAGTTTCCTTCCATCCTAATATTCCAGAGAAGAGGTGTGCAAGGTTTTCCTTGGAAAAGAAATTGTGATACCTATATCACTCTAGTAGGAACCTAGTGGATGTGGTAACTTAGAGTCTCCTTGGAAGTCAATATCATCATATGAATAATCTTAGATGTGAACCATTTATTGATCCCACCCATGGAAAAAGGCCTTGTCAAAGACCTTACCAAATTTACCACCACCCGTGTGGTGCATCAAATATACCCATCATTCCATTCAAGACTGTCTAGGTTGTGGATCACATAATTTGGTATGGGAATAAAGTGATGGCACCCACTTGAGAAGAAAGAGTATAAACTTATCTTGTAACAAATGTCTCTGAGAGTTCTAACATGTGAAACTACCACCTAAGATATGTGGTTATTTTGTAACCTAGTGAACCAACCAAATGTCTCTCCTATTTCACATCTCATAACCAAGTCCATGTAATAAACTCGAGGGATAAGTTCAATGCTTATGATTTGGCCATGCAAACATAGGTGTACACCAATGTACATACATGCAATATTTGCATGTGACCAATAGGTATTTGATTGCTCATCTTGTGAGTCTCTAGAGTGTAATATTTCTCACAATAGGCATCTATAGACATGCCTCCTCCTCATGTAAAATATTTGTAGGTATATCGACATTCCTCATTAAGATAGACCTGTAAGTAAATATATGTTGTCAGGAGTGAGTTCAAGTACCTTATCAAAAATTTTAAAAATATCGCTTTTATGTTCCCAATGATCATTGATATGCTCTAGTAATGGCACGCTGCCTCACACAGAAGAACAGACAAATAATTTCATGAGGCCACATCCTTCAAAAATAGTGATTGTGGGTACATCTCCCATATATTCTTCCAGTATACCAACATATTCTCTCTCTCCACAATACATTTCCCATCCTACAAAAATAAAAAATTTCCTCGGAAATTATAAATTTCTCTCCTTTAAGGGACTTCCTTAGGAACGACAATAATTGAATTACATGTCTTCTTAGTACTTCCCATGATTCAATCATAGAATTTCCTTTGATAGCTGTTATCGGTGGAAAACATAAACATTTCTACCCTTATATAGATGAATTAAAGACAAATTTAAAAAATTTAATGGTTGGAATGGAAGATAGGGTCATGATTTCTTACTTAGAGTTGATGAAATTGAAAACAATGGATTGGGTGCCTCACATTGGTCATGAGAAAGTTTAGGGTAAAACTCTCTCCACTCCAAGATTGGATAATTTCAAAAGTTAGATGACAAATAAAATTTACTTTTACTTTTTTTATTATTAGTTTGGTTACCCTTTGATCAAAATGCACTTTGTTCTTGGTATTGTTTTGGCACATTTTATCCCGTTCTGGGTCTTTTGTTTGTTAGAGGTTGATACAAAGTGTTTGTGTTTTCTTCCAATTTAAAGGAATATATATATGTGTGTGTG
>JZKD02S1674062.1:279351-312842 GCA_000966675.3 Picea glauca | reverse complement strand
GGGGGGGGTGCACATCGTGGTATTTATGTATAAAATCATATTCTTGGCATGTAACATTAGGATTTACATGTCGCATTACATTTTTTTTAAGATATAGGGGAATTGGTAACTAGTTAGGATTACTTGGGTGAGGCCTAGGTTCAAATCTGGTTGGCTACCACTATAAACCCTAATATAATGCCAACAACTCACAAGCTAGTGCCTAGCAAGGAACTTATGACTTAGCAAGGAGTGAGATGTTCAAAGACACACCCACGAGGGGGGTTGCACTCAAGGGGGCACCTATCCTTCTATCCTTATCACAATGTGCCAATGACTCATTGGGGACTCGAGCCCTAGTGGGAAGAGTGCAAGACCATGTTTTATCATATTTTTACCTTTTGTCATTCCTTATGGCTTAGGGTCAACCCCATTATATGAATACTTCAAACATTTTCCAAGTTCGTTGTTATATTTTCATCTGGTAGTAAATCCTTCCTTTAATGAGATGGATTAGTGACTCATTTTTTCAATCCAACACCCATCCCACATATTATTGGTAGGTGTAAGAATTATTTTAGTCCCTTTTAGATAGTATTTTGGGTTGCATTTCTAGGTCTTAACTTTTTGTAGCTAAAATCTATATAGCTATGTGGAATCACTTCATTCATTTTTGCTTTCTCTACATGATTTGTTTCATTTCATCACTTTCCATTTATCACTAGCCGCATTTTACTGCTTACTTATGCTTTCCCTTGCTTGAATCTCTATAATGAAAATTTGTGTTGACCTAGAGGAGACACGTTGATGAGTGTTCACAACTTGTGCTTTCTTGACCCAATTTCTTTTTCATGCATCTTTAGGGAGCACCTTTTGTGTCTAGGACCACCTTGCTTGCCCCTTTGAAACATTGTCTCCTCTATTGTAGCTATTATTATATTCTTGTTCCATGCTTGTCACTTAATCTAAAAATGACAAAAGGTCATATATTATAAAACAATAGAGGGGGACAAGGTAAGAAGTTTAATCTTCGGTATTTACTAAGTTGTGGCATCACTTCATGTCGCCTTTGAATGAAGAACCTATCTTAAGAGGTCTTCTTTGTTAGTTAGGTTTTTAGACTATTCCTTTAGCAATTTACATAGGTCCTTGAGTTTGTCAAGCTTCTCCCAATTGGTTACTATTCCAATCTCTATGGAGTGATACTTAGTGAGCCAAATAATTACATTAATTATGAGCTGCCGAATCCCATAAATTATACTTAAATTAATAACCAATGTGCGTAAGCTTCTGAAGTGTTGTGCACTGTTTATGCAACCCTCAAGACTCTGAAGGCTATTCAATTAATATGCTTTGCTAAATCTAAATGATGTGGAATTAAATGCTTCTAGATGCATCTAACTACTATAACTAAATTATCCTATTTAAGATTTTAGGTATTTTACAACTTAAGTTATCCAGGGCACAAAGTACCATTTGGCTCTCTAGGCTCAATGATTCAAAATCCCTTGACACTTTAGAAATCAAAATACAATGCTCAAAAGTAAATAACAATTGAAGCAGTAAATAAATTTTATAGGAAATAAATCTAAGTGCTACAAAAAGCATGGACTAGTTATACAACATGCTTAACAAAACAACATTTACCCAACCAACCACATGATCATGGCATGATGGTAGGACAACTTCAATAGGAAATACAATGAATAAACTAATTGCTGAAATGAGATGTAAATCGATTCCTCAACCACCCATGAGGACCTAGGATGTTGGACAGGGGATTTATAAATCACACAACTAAGAAGTGTAAACACAATCACAAAACATACATAGAGATGTGCATTCATCATTAAACCTGCTTCAAGTGGGCCTTGACTTGAAGAGAACTAATGGATCCGTGTGATAAACTTTAATTCAATATGAAATAGCAACTTTATTTCATTAACACAATTGTTCTTCAAAATTACAATTATAATCTATAACTTGTAACTCTAACCCTAGCTATGGAAAATTTAGATTCTAACCAAAATCAAGCTACAAATGGGTGCAATTATACTAGGGAGATTTTCTAAGTCTAAATGACATGGAATTACATGTTGCTACATGCATCTAACTAATATAACTAATTTATCCTATTTAAGGTTTTATGTATTCTACATCTTAAGTCATCCAAGGCACAAAGTACCCTTTGCCTCTTTAGGATCAATGATTCAAAATCCCTTCATACTTCAGAAATCAAAATACAATGCTCAAAAGTAAATAACCATTGAATCAATAAATAAATGTTATAGGAAATAAATAAGTGCTACAAAAATCACGGACTAGTTATACACCATGCTTAAGAAAACAACACTTACCCAACCAATCACATGATCATGGGATGATGGTAGGAGAACTTCAATTGGAAATACAATGAATAAACTAATTACTTAAATGAGACATAAAACGATTCCTCAGCCACCCACGAGGACCTAGGATGTTGGACTAGAGAATTATAAATCACACAACTAAGAAATGTAAATACTATCACACAACGTACATAGAGATATACATTCATCATTAAACATGCTTCGAGCAGGCCTTGACTTGAAGAGAACTAATGGATCCTTGTAATAGACTTTAACTCAACTATGCAATAACAACTTTATTTCATTAACAAAATTGTTCTTTAAAATTACAATTATAATCTATAACTTGGAACTATAACCCTAGCTATGGAGAATTTAGAATCTAACCAAAATCGAGCTACAAATGGGTACAATATACCAGAGAGTTCTTGAATCCCCTAAGGTGGATGCTAGGGAGTTCCAAGACTCCCCGAACTGATTTTTCCTCAAGAATTGCTATCTTTATCATGACAATTAACTTTCGTTTTGGCAGGTTGTCGAGGAAATGAATTCTTGGGAACATTATCCTTTTTGGTTGGTTGAATTAGTGAGTTGCTAAAGAGATGAAATCACAATCCCATCTTATTTCTTGATTAGACCGAGGTACTGTTGGTAGGATGGAATCAGAGGTCCATCTTCCTTCTTTATCAGACTAAGGTAATGGGTCAAAATTGTGCATCCTAATTACTATTGAACGATCATCACCTATCTTATGGATTTTTAACTAATTATGTGAATGTATAATGGTTTGTAGAGTTGAGAGGACTTTGTATCCTACTTTGTCCTTTGATTTACAACTTAGAAAATGCAAATAAGTGTTAGTGAAATATCACTTTATGTTAATAAAGTAAATAAATAACCATTATGCATAAGATGTACACTCCATAGCAAGTAAATATAACATTTATAACTCATTAGTAAACACACATTCATCATGTATATGTGCAAATTCAAATATTTCAATAAAAAAATCATAAAATACTATCCATTTAACCAATTTACAAGTAAATAATTAATATATTGTAAATGACTACAAAATAGATTAGTAAAATAGATATTATGTTCAAGGGTGGCAAGGTATAGGGTTTTCAAAAGATAAATAGTCATAAAAGATGAGAAAAAAAAACAATTTGGGGGCTCATCATAGCCCCCAATTAAAGGGTTGCACACCTCATGTGCAACAAAAAGAAAACATGGTAGGACTACTTATTTTCCTTTGCTATATCTCCTACATTGCATGGAATACTACAATCATTAACTACTATAAATGGTGGTTGTTTTTCCTTAGTTGTTGCTATATTTTGCATATCTCCTCTTGTCAGCGTGTCCTTTTCTATTTTTTCCTATTTTTTTAGCTTGTGGCCTTTGACTAGAAGCAAATTTTTTCCCTCATCCATGATACAAATTTGAATAGAGCCATTGGTGAAGAGTGTGCCAACCTTTTAAGGATCAATCCATTTGGTTCAAAGTTTACCCATAAAATCCTTAAACATGGAATCATAAAGCAATGCTTGATCACAAACTTGGAACTATTTTGTCTTGATGAAGCAATCATGCTGGTGAATTCATCTGCATTGAACCACTTCTGTATGAAAGAGCGCTTTCTATTGAATCTCATTCAAAGCATTGAGCTAATTAACATGTGTTTTTTGGCTTGTAGAAAGGTCAACTCCCAATTCCAATGATATCTAGGGAGTTTTGATCTCAAATTCTATAGGTAGAAATACACTTTTTCCATACACTAGCTCATAAGGAGTGAATCCGATGGTGGTCTTCCATACTATGTTGTAGTCCCATACTACTTCGGCAAGTATTTTGGCCCAATGTTTCTAATAAATATGAAATGTATTAGCCAATATGTTCTCAAGATCCATGTTTGTAAGTTCAACCTATCCATTTGTCTATGGATGATAGATAGTAGATTTCCTATGATGAATCTTGTATCGATGAGGCAAGATTTGAAGTGAATTGGGGCCCTTCATATGTTACCATTTCCCGTGGAACATCTAATATTATGAAGATACTACCGTATCAAAATTTAGTTACTTTTTTTTCCTTGGCATTTGGTAGTGCCTTGACTTCCACCCACTGTGTAAGATAATCAATGAAAACAACATTGCAATGTTGATAGTTGGAAGGATGATCAATTCCTACAATAATGTCCAAGTCCCATTTGTTAAATGGTTCCAAGGACACTTGTGGTTGTAGAGGAATTTCATTAGCTTGAGTAGGCCCAACCATTTGTTAGCATTCATCACATTTGTTGACATATTCCCTAACATCTTTGTAAAGAGTTCACTAATAGTACCCAATATGCAAATCCTTGAGAGCAATCATTTTGGCAGAAAAATTTCCCTCATTTGGTTCATCATGAGAGGAGCACATCATAAGCTTCATCCTCATGTAGGTAGTGATAGAGTATGCAACCATGTCCCATCTTGAACAATTATCCTTGAATCCAACAAAATGGAGCATTTTTCCTTATGATCCTGTAACGTTCTTTATGAGAGATGCTAAGTAAACTTTCTAGCAACAAGATAGTTTGCAATATCATCGAACCAAGTGGTTTGAAAGGACACAACAAACAAGTTGTCATAAAAAAAAGTGTCACCCACAAGGCCTTCTTTTGGGTTTTTCTCTACTTGGGACAAGAAACCTGCAACAACATTTCCTTAGCCAAGCTTATTAAGCACAATCAAATCAAATTATTGCAATAAAAGTAACCACCTAACAATTAGACCACTAATAACATGTTATTTGTAAGATTCTAAATGATAAAATGATCTATATGAGTGAAAATAGGGTATTTAGTGATGCAATGTTGGAATTTGTTGATGACGTATATCACTGCAAGGAATTCCTTCTCGTGAAAATATAATTTAACTCAACTCTTGAAAGATTTTTGCTAATGTAATATGTTGTATACTTTTCAACAACATCTTGTTGTCTTATAACAACACCCAAGGCTCTTTTTGAATCATTAGTGTGGATGTGAAAAGGAAGATTCCAATTAGGACCACTTAATACATGGGTCGAGACCAATTTTTATTTTAAAGTTTCAAAGGATTTTTGGCACTCTATAGTCTAAAGAAATTCATCATCCTTGGTAACGAGGACAAACAAAGGTTCTACCATTTTTCTAAAATCGGGAACGAACCTTCGATAGTAGTCAACATGTCTAAGAAATCTACAAATATCACACTGCTTTTGAGGTATAGGTAAGTCTTCAATAACAATAGCTTTAGCATGATTAGCTTCAATACTGAAATATTAGATGTGGTGTCCTAACATTATTCCCTCAAGCATTAACATAAAACCTTTCTCATTATTGAGGATAAGTTCATATCTTGACACAGTTGCAACACACAATGCTTCTTCATAAGAGTTGCCATAGAATATGAAGTCATTCTTGTAGACTTTTACAGTCATGGAATAAATCTGAAAATATGTTGAGGACAACTCTTTAAACTATAGTAGGGACATTACATTAGACAAAAGGTAAAACCCTATAACCAAATGTACCCAATGGGCATGTAATTATTGTTTTATCTTGGTCTCGAGTCAAGCGAAATATGGATATGGTTTTAGCCACTAAAACCTTCAAGGAAGGAAAACCAAGGTTTTATGGACAAGGCATCCAATACCTTGTTAATGAAAGGCAAGGGAAAGTGATCCTTTCGAGTAGTCTTTTCGAGCTTTCGATAGTCCACACACAAACACTTGCCATTTTCCTCCTTTTTTAGGGACAATGATCGATAGGGAAACACACTCATTTTTTGAAATTGGATATATAAAACCAACATCTAGCAATTTCTATAACTATGTTTTGACAATGTGCTTAAGGAAAAGATTCATTATATAATTTGATAATCCTAGAAACTAGAGCATTTGAAAATGAAAATATGTGATACGTAGATACTATTTTCCCAAGGCACGATTTCGATGAGGAGGACATTGGTCACATGGTCAAATTCAATCAAGTCTCTTGGGGTTACCAACCACTGTTGTGGTTGGTAGTTGAATCACCCTTCATCTAGATATTCCAATGAAGAGAAGGGGATCCAATGAGGTTTTCCTTGAAAAATATCTTATATCTATATCACTCTAGTGGGTGCCTAGTGGATATGGTAGCTTAGGGTCTCCTTATAAGTCAATACCAACATATGGATAATATTGGATACAAACTATCTACTGATACCACAAATGGGAAAAGGCCTTGAAAAAGACCCTGCAAACACTACCACTACCTACACAATGCATCAAATCTACCCACTATACAATTCATGACTCTCTAGGTCATGGATATTCTACTTTAGATGGGGACGAAGCAATGATATTCGCTTAAAGAAGAAATAATATAAAATGCTCTTGTAAATAAAGAGTATAAGAGATATAACATGTATAGATACCACCCAAGATATGAGGTTATTTTCTAATCCAATGAATCAATTGACCATCTCGTGTATTTCACATCTCATAACTAGTTTCATGTGACCTTGAGAGATACGATGAAACACCTACAATTCAGCCAAGCAAACAACATTGTACACCAATGCACATATGGATAGTCTTTGCAAGTGACCAATAGTATATGGTTTCTCACCTTATGAGTCTCTATAGTGAAATATTACTCAATGTAGGCATCTACAGACATGCTTCCACCTTGTGTATTTTTTTTTAATTATATAAATGTTTCTCATTGGGATAAACCTATAAGTAAATATATGTCATTGAGAGTGATCTTGAACTTTGTCACAAGGTTTAAAAAAATTGTGTTCAGGTTTCCAATGATCAATGATAGCAGTTGCACATAATCTTGCATCAAAGGACATTGGAAGAATGTTGGGAGGCCACATCCTCGCAAAGTAGTGGTTGTGGATCCATCAACAATGCATCCATGAGACTAGTATGATCTCTCTCTACACTCTATCTGATGGCCCATCCTACTTTTTTTTTTATAAATTATAAATTTCTCGCCTTGAAGGGTTAATACTTGCATTCTTATGATCAATGGTGATCAAATTAGAAGTTTTCTTAGTTCCTCCCATAATTCGATCATGCAATAGCTGCGATCGATGGAAAACATTAAAATAGCTACACTTGTATCGATGAATTGAAGACTAGTTTAAAAAAATTAATTGTTGAATTGGAAGATAGGGCAATGATCTCTTACTTGGAGTTAACAAAATAAAAAATGGTGGACCGAGCACCTCACATTAGTTGTGAGAAAGTTTAGGGAAATCTCTCTTCACTCCAAGTTTGGGTAAATTCAAAAGTCAAATGGGATTTTTATTTTTATTTTTACTATGTTTTATTGTGTTTGTTACTATTTGATCAAAATGCACTTGTTGGTTTGGTACATTTTTGGCACATTTTAGCCCTTTCTCATGTTTTATTAGGCATAGGTTGTATTGAGGTCGGTGGAGTGCCATCCAATAGATAGGGGTACTCCCAAGTATGAAGTCCCAATTAGACCTCACATTGTTTGGAATATGAGACCCATTCATATTCTAGCCCAATAACCATTACTAAAAAATGAGTGGGGAGTGGTGATGATATAAGGAGTGCGGTGTGCAATATGCAATATGCAATTAATCTAAGTGCTAAAAGCAAACTATTCTAACCAATCCTAGCTAGGAGAAGACTAATTAAACAAATATAAATTAAATCACAAACTCCTGTTTGCACTTCCAAAATAGTTGGAACTCATAAAAAATAAATTATAAAAGTCAACAAATTAGTCTAAAATGATAAGTCATTCATCAACCATGTATTTACAAACTCAGAGCAACAATATCATAAAAGCGATTAAAACACAAAGCAATAAACACATAGAAGAATAGTCCACACATGAATGATATAGCCTTACAACTGTAAATATGACAATACAAACAATAAAAATAGTTCACTACAAGCATATCGTACGACACCAATTACTCCTCAAAAATATCCCTAAGGGATTCTTCTCATTAATATTCTTAGAAATAGTTCTCAAAAATTACAAAAAGAAAGAGCCTTTGTTACTAGGTACTCTTGGACATATATAACTCCCTAGTTGCAACTACTTACTGGGACTTCTTGACTTCCCACTGGAAGTTACAACCTTTGGACTTCCCTAATTTTTCCTTTTCCCAACTTTATAAAACTATGCATTGTTCCTAAAATCAAATTCGCCCTTGAGATATGTCTTGGAAGTATGCAATCTAGACTTCATGTCAGGAAGAAATAGCCAATACTTGCCTAAATAACAGATTTTCTAAAGAAACCTCTTAGGTGGCTACATCACTAGTCATGGGACCCATTTCCCCTTTTAGTGTGTTAAAAAAGGAATTGACAAAATTGACATCTTTGGAAGTTCCAGTGATACGTTCTTTTAAAAACTCTATGGTGACTCGATAAGCCATTCCTATAAAAATTTCTCTAGAATGCAAGTATTCTTCTAGCTGAACTTGGATCTACTACATGGATTTGGGTGCACTCATCTCTCCAATTTTAGGCGATATGAATTTTTCAATCAGTCATTCTGCAATAGTGTATATTGACTCAGATATATCATTTTTGAATTATTCTCTTTCCTTCTAGCAGTTAGTTAGTGCTGCATATTTCAATTGATTTTCCATTTTTGTCATTCTAGGGAGATATGGAGGTGTATTAGGATTTTATTCTTGCCACTTCTTCAGGTCATCCATGACCAAGCAAATTCCCTCTAGTGTGCATTGGCTCAATGTCTTGTGCTTCCTCCTGGGCCTTCTTATTGTCTTCTTATTTTCTTCATCTTTCTTCTTCTTCTCCTTCTTGTTTTACCTTCTCCTCTAGTTCTTGTTTCACTTACTTCCTTTTCATTTCTTCCTCTTGTCTTTTTCTCTCCTCCTCTTGTTGTTGGAGCCTCAATGCTTCAACTCCCTTTTATAACTCCTCCTTTTCAGTTGTTTTTTAGTTACAACGTCGTTCTCAACACTTTCCTTCTCCTAACACTCCTTTTCTAATATATTCCTTCTTCAGTTTGGAGCCACCCAAAATAATTTCATCATAATTTCATGCTCTTCTATAAAATTATTCTTCCTTCCAGCTATCACTTTGATATAACCATCTATACTTGTATATTTTGTAGTGATGGGTAACAATGCCCAAAGGGTCTTGCCTATGGAATCTCTCCTCATTGAAATGGAAATTCACTAGAGTGCTTTCTTATGCTTTCACTTTTTTGACATCCTTGAAATTGCAAGATCCTACATGGAATGGAGTTTGGGGCCAAGGTAGTTTCTTATCTCAGACTAGAGTTTCCCTAACTCCATGGACCAAAGTATGATAAGAAACTTCCTGTAAAACCAACTTATTTGGTATGAATTTTAGGAGCAAGTGTGGAGCTTTTGTGGCCCCCATAAATCCTAATGCATGCTCTCTACTTTTTCACGTATCATTCTCCAACTTTACTTATTGCTTCCATAGATTTCACTAACATGCACAATGTTGGAGCACATAATAGCTATTGATGTAAAGGAATAATTAAGTGTTTGCAAATCTTATGATAGTGAATGTGATACTTATGTTCCTAGAGGCCGTGACAATATATATGAATATGAGGATCACTCGGTTTCCATTTCCAACCCATAATTGGGAAGGCACGTACTAGGGAGATAAGATCTAATAGATAAGAAGACATATCAAATGCAGGGTGTTTCCTTGGCACTATATGCTTAGTTGCTGATATAGTTTGCTCCAAAGTGGTAGAGAGGATGTAATCCAATTGAAAATTGTGCCAGTTTTAATGATTGTGAATATCAAAGGCACCCATGAATCCTTGAATTTTAGTGTGTCTTCCTCACCATAGAGTCAGAACAAGAGGGATACGGAAAATTTATAAGGGACTTTCAACATTTTTGTGGGATTAGTCCTTGCTTTCTTCACCTTGAACTTTGTCTTGGGAATCCACCAACTCTTCATTGCTTCTCTACAGTCGCAAGACAATTGTAGGATCCAATCATCAAGTAAATCAACCTCTTATGCAGGAAGCTTATAGTACAGTATATGATAGAGGTATGGAATGGCGTAATGGATTTTCCATGAATATCCTTGATCAATATGTTCTTTGCATGAGCTTGGTAGATGATCCATGAAATGGATTTTGCACATGGGATCATGATGAAGTGTGAAACTAATTTGTGAAACTAGGAACACTTTATCATTTGATAGACACCCTCAACAGGGTCAATATATCCATTGAGGGGTGGAAATATTGGGTATGTTTCTTGTTAGAACATTTGATATACCTGTTCCCATTTGCAAACCATTCCAGGATCCATGCAATAGATAATGTGAATGTAAATTTGGCTTGAGGTACCAACTTCTTCCTTTATCTCCTCCTCTCTATTTGAGTTCACTTCGATGATGGGCCCTTTTTCCTTTCCATCTTTCCTAGTTTCCATATCTGGGTCCTACACTTCACCCATGTCAACAACATTGGATATTAGCATTGCTAGTTTTTCAAAGGAACAAAAATTCCTTTGCGGAGATAGATATCAAGATTTAAAAAAAGTATCTTATTTGTTATTCATGGCCAACTTCAAGAAGGACTGCTACAATGTGCAATGGTGTTTCAAAGATTTTCCCCTCAAATAATTTTTTCACTAATATTTAACAAAGAATCGACAAAGAGGGGAAAGGAAAGTCCCATGTGTGTCTGTGTGCAAGTTTCACTAGGATGAAAAAGTGTCAAGGCAATGCACCATAGATTCGTTTTATCAATATTTTCCATCTGAGTATAGGTTTCGGTTAAGACATAGGATATAGATACATATACTTGGGCTTATCCATTCTACTACACCGGTCATGACACTCACTGAAGCCAAAAAGGTTTTACGATTTTCATTGGTTCCATTTTGAAATAAAATCCTTCTCAATGAGCATGAGCATCTGACCCTCAATTAGGGGTTTCGATTTTTGCATTTTCTAAGATCTCAAGTTGGAGAAAAGGTTATGTTCCCTCCCATGAGTGTGAAGGAGGAATCTAGCTTGTTGGTAGAAGGGGTTTTTCTAGGAGGAGTGAAATCTTGGTAGGAGGATAAAGGGCGTTTTTTTTCAATAATAACAAATTCCACGGTTAGTGCATACAATGGTTTGGTTAGAATAGGGATAATGGATTCCCATTGGTTCATTATTTTTAAATGATAAGGGAAAATAAGACCATGTGGCCAAATTTTGTTGGCCATGGTGGGTTCATTTTCTCTTTTGAAAAAGAAAATATTGCAAACAAAAGAAACCCTACAATCTATGGGATGAGTGCGTGCTTGGAAAATGTTGGTAGGTGGTTTTGGATGTGAATCATATAGTCATTGATTGTATTGGGATATCACACACTTCATCGGTGTCGGAGCTCAAGACAAGTGTTCGAGTGAGAATGGTTAAAACAATAAAATGTTCACTTCAAACTATCACCCAAAACCCTTTTGGTGCATTTTTTTTTTTTAAAAGTCACATGAATAGTCACATTGATGTATCGCACAAAACATAACTTTGATGTGATATGATAAAAAGTTTGTCACGATGAAGGAAAGTTTAGAGAAGGTATGATGTGTCACATGAAAATAAAATTTGACTTGATGCGATATGTCATAATAATAAAAACCTTTTGGAGGTAGAAATTTGGGAAAGTGCGACATATTTGCATGAAAATTATTTTGGTGTGAAACACCACAAAGGAGAAAAACCTCATTCTATGCAATATGTCACACCGAAAGTGGTTTGTTGAGTGGTATGTCATGCACATGGAAAAATTGGTCATTGCGATGCATTGCAAGTGTAAAAATTGTCCTTGTGACACACTAGAAGAAATAAAACTTTGGGTCTATGCGATACAATACAAAGAAATAAAAATTTGAAGGGTGTGATGATAAGGAGGATGCAAATGAGTTCTCTTAGGAATTTCCCTTTGTCACAATAAAGAAAAAATTGCAGCAATGCAATATGTCATGAATAAAAAAGGTTGAGGTGTGATATGCACTGTATCGCAACCAAATGAAGTTTAAGTCTGATATGTCGCAAGGAAGCGAGTTTCTGTGAGAGGCAAAAATAAACTTTGTACAAGTCTTGGAGGAACTTCTAAGGGGAAAAACAACTTGGTTAGAGGTTGAGGAAGAAAAATCAAAGCAAGCCTTTGAGGAACCTAGTGAATTTCAAAGGGAAAGGAACCATGACAAGCTTCATAAACAAAAAATTCAAGTAAAATAAGACAATGTATAGTAATGTTGATGCTTGGTCAAGAATAAGAATAGGCTACGTAATTTCCTCATCACTGTATTCAATCCAAGGGTAATTTTCCAAGTCAGGAGAAGGTTTAGCAGGGGGATAGAGGGTAATATTTTTAGTGGAACTTCCATGAGAGATGGTCATAGCCCCTAATATGTATCTAAGATATGCATTAGTGGTGGCCAACTAGGGTCTACTCAAAATCAATAGTTATACCCCATATTGGCTTTTAGTTGCAGGACCATAAAGTCAACTGGGTATTTCCATGAATCTACATAAACAAATATATCTTCAAGCATTCCCTCATGCTTTACCGTATATCTATCTGTTAGCTGAAGGATTGTAGGTGTTAGTCATAGATAAGATAATTGAAGCTTTTCCATTATCTCCTTGGTCATAACATTTATAGCTTCCCCTAAGTCGATTAGGGTGTTGGAAATGGAAGTATTATTGATGTTAAGATTAATGATTGCCCCAGGTCCATGTATTTGGAAACAAATAACTTCCCTAGCATCATATCAACCGATTTTCTTATTACATGAACAATTGTTGGGTCCTTCTTCTTCCAACCTGGCCTCCTCAAACAAAGTTCTCAGATAACCTTAACATATATCGAAATGTCCTTGATGGCTTGAAACAAAGGAATATTTACACACACATTTCTAAGTTCCCCTAGAAAATCAAATTCTAGTTGTGTGGGGGATTTCTCTATACACAATATTTCCAGCTATGGGGGATTTGGAGCTAATTCTCTTATATGTGGTTGTTAAGGAATAATAGCCTAGATTTTTTAGGAGGAATTAGCAATCTGATTATGCAGTTTGGTAAGAATTTCCTCATCATCCCACTCTTGGATAATGGGGGTAGTATGAACATGAATCACTTTTCCCGAACGTATATGAATATCTTTATATTCTGTGGGACAAATGACATATGTTGGAAAAGGGGGTAATTCAACATTGAAAGTAGGCTATACTACTTTATTATCAGGGTTTGGAATAGGTTGGACAAGCAACTATGATGGTCTTTGAGGAGGTTGGTTGGATGGAAACTGCAGTTGTGGTGGATTGGTGAGTGAGATTGAGGGGAATATTGTTGGTTTTGAGAAGGTAATATCCCAAGGGGTGTAGGCCCTCACCAACCCTGTTTCCAAGGATGGTTTTGATCATGGGTAGACCATTGCTTCCATGGTGCAGATGGGTACCAATTTTGAGATGGGTACTGGCATGGAGCAAAACTGATCTTGATTTATGAGAATAACAAAATGAAACCACACATTTATGATAAAAACATAGAGACAAAGTGAACAATAACAAAGATACAATAAAGCTTGACTTCTATTAAAAAAGAAATATGCTGAAAACTATAAAATGCAGATTGAAAACAAGCTTGCTAGAATGGTGGCAACTTATCTCTGAGAAGAGATGTGACGGCTACGCTCATTTGCAAGAAGATGAGTACAATGAGGCTCTAAAGGCCTTATTACAATAAACATGAATTCCAAAACCCTAGACATCTAAAAAAATAACCCTAGGAGATGAAGCGTTAAAAGTCATGTGGGTCATGTTGGGGTAAGTTAGTACATCAACTTCCCAGGGTCGTAACCTTTCCATACGATCCCCGTTTAGGGTGCATGATAGCTTGTTGGAAAGGTATTGACGGGGATATTTGTTTAGGGAGTTTAGTCAAAGTCCTCGAGCATCATTAAGGTGCCCAATCATGAAAATAATGTCGTTTAGGCCCTAAAAATGGCCCCAGAAGTTTGGGACTCGAAAAATTGCTAAAAATAACAAGTTGTTAAATAATTGTTTTGAGCCAGTTGGAAAAGATGGGTGGCCACCGAGATCATCCTGGATCAATCCTCCCCCATTAGGAAGCAATGTTATCCATTGCGTTGAGTGCCCCCATCAGATGAAGAAATTTCTGTTGAATTTGGCCCCAGGTAAGCCACTTGCCTTGGTGCAGGAGATACCCTACTTTGACAACCCGATAAAGATGGATCCTCTCCCGGCGAGTGCCCTTGACCTGTGTGTCCATGATCGGATCAGTGGATGCATATTCCATGCAATCAGGGTTGATCTCTATTGGTGTCAACTGTTTAGTTACCTCCGAGGTGTCCAATAATGGTGGAAAATAAGGATGAAGGAGGTCCACATTGAACACTGGGTGCAAGCCAAGGAACGGGGGAAGGTTGAGCTCAAAATAATTGTCGCCCACATCCTTGGTGATGGTGTAAGGTCCATAATGGAGTGGACAAAGTTTTCGATGAGGCCCTATAAGGCGTTCTTTCTACAAGTGTAGCAAAAATTTCTCTCCCACTTAAAATTGGTGTGGCACCCATTGTTGATCATGGTGTTGCTTGTACTTGGCATTGGACTTTTGTAAAATATCCTGAACCTGTTGGTGGATGTGCTGGATCCGCTCAATGAATCGGGTGGCTTTGCCAGCTTTAGTTGGAGCCTACGACGTGTCTTCTTGGGTGGTCGCAAGGGGTAGTGCAACATCCATGGGACCCAATGGTTGAAATCCCAAACCCACCTGAAAGGGGGTGTGGCCGGTTGAGCTATGTATGGATCTGTTTTAGCTGTGATGAATAAGTGCGGGGGTGTTTGGAATTGTACATGCACAATATGTGCACAATCATCCGGTTGATGACCTCGGTTTGGCCATCCATCTTGGGGTGGAAGGCAGTGGACTTGGTGAGCTTGGTGTCCAACATTGACCAAAGTCTCGACTAGAATGTGCTAAGGAACCGAATGTCCCGATATGAGATAATGGTTTGTGGGATGCCAAAGTGTATCCACAATCGTTAAAAGAAGAGCTTTGTAGTGGCCTCCGTTGTGATGCTCTTCTTGGAGGCGACCATAATCGCCATCTTGGAAAAGTGATCAACAACCACAAAAACAAGTCATTTCCCCGTTTGGTGGACAGAAGGCCCGACATGTAGTCAATTGAGATGGATTCCCAAGGCATGTTAGGGGTAGGCAGAGGAGTGTACAAGCCTTGTTTCTTAGTGGTCGGTTTGGCCATAGCACAGGCAATGTAGAAACAAATATAATTGTTGACATCATGTCAAAGTTTCCGCCAATAGAAATGTTGTTGCAACACTGCCACTATATTTTCGACGCCGAAGTGTCCTACCACCCGACTGTAGTGGGATTCCTAAATCAACTTCGCTCGCGCGCTTGATGGAACATAGAGATGGACCAGATTGCACAACATCTTGTCTTGAAGATGGAAATTAGTGACAACTGTGTTTTCACCCAACATCTGGTAGGCATTGGCTAAGTTGGGATCTGTCTCATAGAGGTGGGGCCATCTAAAGGTCTCGTGGCTATAAGAGTCTAGCATTGTGGTGAGTGTCGCAACTAGAGGTCAGCTGAGGAAATCAACGAATCAGTTGGTACTTCCTGTTTTATACTTGATGTTGAGGTGGACTTGTTGCAAATATGTGGACCACTTCTTATGGCGGTCATTCTGTAATTTTCCTTGTGTCTGCATGAACTGCAACGACTTATGATTAGTGTGGATGACTGTATCCTTCTCGAGAATTTAATGCCTCCATTGGCGGCAGGCTTACAAAATCAAGTACATTTCTTTGTCGTAAGTAGGTTATTAATGGACGACATCTAATAGTGTCTAACTATGATATGCCACGGGGTGGCCGTGATGAGTGAGGACTGCGCCCACAACATAGTTGTTACACATCAAAATCACTCACTTCAATGATGACCTATTGTCTTCATTTCAAGTGTCGCAAGTGTCGCAAACATCATACTGCCATCTCGCCTATTCCGTGTCTCTAATGACATCACTGGGACACTTAAGACACCTTCAAAGACCAGTTTAAGGAAGATAAATCATTTGATGAAGAGTACAAAGCATTTACCATGAAGAAAACCACTTAAAAATCAATTTTGAAGGCCCGCGCTCCCCTACCCACTATCAGGGAATGCCAGTGTTGCCTACCCTTCCTTGGGGGAGCGTTCCAACACTCTGTGCACCCTTCTGGGGGAGCATTGGGATTTTTTAAGGAAATTTTGGGCAGCGCTCCCCTACCCACTATCAAGGAGTGCCAACGCTCACTACCCTTCTTTGGGGGAGCATTGCAACACTCTATGCCCCATTCTTAGAGGGAATCTTTGACTGTTGAGGAAAATTAGGGAAAAATCTCCCTCATCTCTGGAGTTAGTTTGATTCAAATCTCAGGTCAAGGCTGGATCTTAGGGAGGATCCACAATTGATGGAGAAAGATCCTAAACCTATCCCAAGAATCTCTAAGGTTGTTGGGCCTCTCCAAGCTTATATAAGGAGGCCTTCTCATGGTGAAAAGGTCATGGTAGTTTAGAGGCATCAAACTTATGATCTCATAAGGGAGATATCATTGAAGCATCATCATTTTGTGTGGATTATTTGATCAAAGGGTTGGACAAAGAGAGATGGGAGAGGTTTTTTCACCTTCATCAAAGGTCTGTAAGTATTCTCTATCGTTCTCATTAATATACATATGTGCTTGGTCTATTTCTTTCAAGGTTATGTTTATTCTACATGAACTTGTCTCTATTAGATAGATCTGGTTTCAAGCTAATCTTAGTAGAATAAGAATCTTGTTCTGTCTTTGTTTGTTTCGCATGACTTATTGAGGAGCTTGGGGACTAAAGCTCAACTCAGACTGTGCAAGGACAAACATTGTTAAAAAGGTACACCTTTCTTCCTCTTCTCTATACATTAGTTTAGCTAGGTTTAAAATGATGTCAGTAACCAACGTTAGCACCCTTTTTGTCTTGGTCTTAGAAGTCTATAGCCCAAGAGGGAATCCACTTGTCCACAAGGGGGATTTCTTTGTAACAAAAATTGGCGACTCCACTAGGGAGATCGAAGCTCTCAGTTTTGGTTTCCTTCCTAGAAATTGTTTTAGCCTTTGCTCAATTTTTTATCTTATTCATACTATGTCTCTGATTCTTAGATGTGTTGATTGTCTCTTTACTTCATCCTATACACTTTGAATTTCCGAGTTTGCTTGATTTTTTGGATTTCTGGGCATTTTTTTGAATTTTGAGAAGCTAGCGCTCCCCTACCTCTGCTACCAGAGCGTTGGCTCTCCCTGCCAGGCTTCCACAGGGCGTTTCAACACTCTGGTGCCCTTGACACCAGAGCGCTGCTCTTTTCTGTTAGAAATCTTGTAGGGAATTAGTCTCTGAGTCCATTTTTTGTTGTTTGCATTTGCTCAGAGTTCTTACAACCTCAGTGTATCTTTGTTTTGGCCTTCAACACTTTGTTTTCTGAGAATTGATTATGCTTTGTTTGGATTTTTGACATTTTTTCCTTACTTTAAGTCACTCTTCATCTTTGAGATTTGGAGTCGATCTACTGCTTTCTCATTCATCTGATTGTATGAAAGTTGTTGTAAAGGAATTCAAGGATCTATGCTCTATTCCATTTGATATTTGAGGTCATTTTCCCAAGAAATTCCTGGTTGGTCATCATCCATTAACCTTCTTCTACCTTCACTAGCAATTTCACCAATTTTCATGCATTCTGGGTGAGTTTTTTGCAATTTTTTGCTCTTTGTCTGAGTTTCTGGGAGGACTAGAACCCCCACTGGGCCATATCAGAGCGCCAGCACTCCCCTACAGTGTTTTAGAGAGCGTTTCAACACTCTGTACCCTTGTGTTAGGGAGCACTGTTCTCTTTTTTGAGAGTTTTTGCCTTCTTCTGCTCAGTCTTTTGCAACCTATTTTGTAGAGATATTTACCCATAGTCTATGGTTAGTTTGTGAAGTTTTTTGGATTGGTTTTTTATGCTTATCACTTCCTATTGTCTTGATTGAATCTTGAAACCTTTTTCATAAATGTGAAATTGCCTTTTCTAGCTGCTTTTTTGACAGGACAGTTTTGAGTGATTTCTCTTTCTCCCTGTCATTTCTTGGATTCTTCTCTGCATTTTATTGTAATCCTTGAATGTATGATTGGTTGTAGAATCCTTGATGGTTTTATTTATTGTTATAACAAGTTTCTACTTGTTTTCTTTCATACCTCATTGCCTTGTGTGCATGCTTTGTTTGTAGCCCTTTTGCTTCGTGTCTTTGCATCTGCATATGACTCTTTCTCCTAATCAAAAGTAGTGGAGCATTAAAGGTTTTGTATTTATTTTATGTATACGCCATAATAAACAAAGAAGATAAATGCATATTTTCTTTTGGGTAGTGAAACTAGATTGCATTTGAAGTAGCGAAATTGCATGGTTTTTGGCTTTTTGGGGACATTGTGCATCTGTAATGATGAATGTTTTCTCCTTCTTGTAGCATAGATTTCATCGAAATGAAAAGATTGCATCTTCATCTCTTTGCATAAATTTTGAGTCGGTCAAAACACCATATTTTCCACGCCATTTTCCTTTTGAGTAACACCAACCTTAAAAATAAAACGCTAAACTAAAAATTGATTAGACATTTTTATATTTTCTGGTAGCAAACCTACATCAGATTAGTTGTAGGGCTTTGGAATAGGTGTGAAAGATAACTTTCCAAAGCTGTAAACAAACATAGAATCTTGTGTTAGGGAATGGTGAAATCCAATTGCTACATTTTGTCCTGGGAATCCCTTCTCACACAAGGGTCAAACCTGAGGTCGCATTAAGACTAGCAGAGTTACTCACCCTGCTTTGTTGGTATTGGTGTAGAGATTGTGTGTATTATGGGGGTCGCTTGAAGGTATACCCACAATGATGAGTGGAATCCTTTCAAGTTGATTTTGGACCAGATAACCTGCCCTTGCATGTGGATCAAACTGTCGGCTATTTCCCCAGGCATCACTGTTGTAGTTGGTAACCTTAGTGGCTTATCTCTTTAGGGTCTTTACACAAGGTGACTGTGGAGGGGCAAGTCTTCACGGTACCTGGAATCGATGTTGGCCAAACTCACTCGAGATCCTTGGAGGGTATACCCATGATTATGTGTGGGAGCTTGCAGCAAAGCGTAAGTCCATTAAGCTGGTAATCAACGTAACTTTTCCACCTGCTCTATCACAGCCCCTTCTTACTTTGTTCCTGCGACATTGGATTTCATCCCCAACTAGTGTGCTCATTTTGAGAAGGTTTTGTTTGCTTGTTTGCTTACTATATTTTTAGCGTGTGTTGTTTGTTCTCCCTAGCAGAATCTAGGTTGGATCTTTATTTTTTATGGCGTCAATTCCTGGAATGACCAATGAAGGAACCTCTTTGCCAGGGGAAACCTTTATTTTTCCTTCTTACGGAAATGTTGGTCCTCCTTACATAGCTACTTTGAGCCTTCCAGGTCTCACAATTGGGTTACCAGTATGGTTGTTTTCCACTCTGGTGATCTCGAATGAAGGTGCTTCAGATGTAAGCATACCACCCACACATCAACCTCATGTCGACTTTTCGCCTTCTTCCCCCATTAAGTCTCCTTCCCTTTCTCCTTCTTTGCCTAGTGAAATATCTAAAGCAAGTAGCTAGGTTGATAAGAAGAAGAAGAAACATAAAGAGAAGAAGAAGAAAAACTCGAAAAGGACCAATCCTCCAACTACATCAGATGTTGGATCCAAGCAACCAACCACTGTTAATAGTACTGGGAATGTTGATGAGGTCGACAAGATTAAAATAAAGAATCTGAAACCCAAATTCCCTTGCAGTCTCTGTAAGGGTGAACACTTTCTAAGGGATTTCCCTGGTCTTCCCAAGGTCTTAGAAATGTGGTCCTCCACATCATCGGCCCCTGCTAGACATGCTGGTGACGCCTTGTCAACTAGTGACGTTAAGGTTGGTAAGAAGAAGACAACTGTCAAATTTCCTTGTATGTTATGCGAAGGTGATCATTACTCTCACCTTTGTCCTCGTATGGATGAGGCTTCTTTTCTTTTGGAAAATATTCAAATCCAAACTGGTTATTGTAAGATTTCCCCCAACCCATCGTTAATTGATGGAATGGTCAATCTGGTTCCATCTCTGGTTTGTCCGATTGATTAGGTGGTCAATCTAGTTTCATCCTCGGCTGAACCACTAACCAAATTAGTTGATCCAGTTCCGTCATCGATCAACCCCACTTTTCATCTGAAAAGTGAAACACAAGTGACTGATCTAGTCCCGTCATTGGTAAGTCCCACCCTTCATCTGAAGAGTGCCAACATGGTCAATCCCACTCCTCCTCTAACGAGTGCCAAAGTGGTTTCTCTGGTCCCTTCATCGGTCAGTCTGGTTGATCATGTCGTTAATCTGGTCACGTCCTTAGTTGAACTAGTTGACAAAGTGGTTGATTCGATCCCATCTTTGGTTGATCCTTCTCTCTCGTTAGAGAGTGCAACCCAAGCGATCGATCCGTTTCCACCTTTCGACCCCATTCTCCCTTTGGAGAATGAAACCTAAGTGGTCGATTTGATGTCATTATCAGTCGATCCTAATCTCCCGTTAGAGAGTAAATCTAATTCTGCCCACGTTTTTCTCGTTGATACATAGTCTATCGTCCTGGGGGGCATTACTCCTTCTCCCTCGAAACCCCCTCCAAGTAATGAGGCCATCTTTTTGGATTGGGGTGTGCTAACTGGACCTCATCTTCCCTCTCACATTCCCTTCAAGATTACAGTACAGGTTTGTGTTCGGGTCGTTCCTCATGCACTGATAGATGAAGGTTCATCCGTTAGTATTTTGTCCTCTATTGCTTGGAAAGCTTTGGGTTATCCTCAGCTTATGCCATTTACCCAGACTCTGTTCACTTTTAACAGAAGAACAAGTCACCCTTTAGGGATCCTTCCTCATTTTCCCGTAACTTTGGGAGGGAAAACTGTCTTTATTGATGTTATGGTAGTCCACGACCCCTTGGATTTTGATTTACTCCTTGGGCAAGATTATGTCTATGCCATTAAATTTATTGTATCCACTCTTTTTCGCATGATATATTTCCCGCACGATGGAAGAATGGTGACTATTGATCAACTTTCGTTCGTTGGCCCTGACTTGAACATCAACCCAATGACCTCCCTAAACAGGTCTTATATGCAGTTAGTATCACCCCTGCCACAGGTCAATTATGTGGCATTGTCTCCCATGACTTCAACTTCCAATGACTTAGATCTGGTAGTTGACATGGTGATCTCTTTGGTAGGGATATTGGAGCCTGATCTCCTTACCCCTGATGAGACCCTCGACATGTGTTCCTTTCAGAGCATTCTTCTTCCATCCCGTGAAAATCTCTTGGAAGCCATGATCGAGTTTTGTCCCTTGACATGGTGTCCTTCCAGAGCATTATCCTCTTGGAAGCCACGATCAAGAAGATTCTACGAGCATAGTTTATCTTCTCTATAGAAAGCTCGTTAAAAAATGAAACAAAGACAATGAGCATAGTTTTCCTCTCTGTAAAAAGCTTGTTAAAAAATGAAACAAAAATTTGGGGATTGAACCCGGATACATGAGCATAGTTTTCCTCTCCGTAACAAGCTCGTTAAAAAATGAAACAAAAATCTGGGGATTGAACCCAGATCCTTGAGAAGAGTTCTTTTCCTGTGTTAAGCTCATTAAAAAATGAAACAATCACCTCTCATATTGAGTTGAGTATTTCCTTAGGTATTGTTTTTTAACCTTCATTTCATCCACTTGTATCCTTTTTCTCCATCTAGTACATCAATTGGTGACAACCTCAAAGTCGGTGAATGATTTGAATCTTGGGGGGCATGTCTCCAGCCTTTGATTATCTTTCTGGAGTTAATCCACTAGCGTTTCAAGCTGGGGGCAGAGTACCAACCATCCATGGGTATCCCAACCTTTGGAGATTACATTGGGAATTTACAAGCATAGTTTAATTTTGTTTGAAGCTTGTTTTAAAATGAAACCAATGCCGAACTTAGTCTTAGTTCCTTCGCACGCTCGTAAAAACATGATAACAAAACCGAGTAAAATTTTATCTTTTTTTCGGACTTGCATGGTTATACAAAAAAGGAACCCCTTGGAGTCACCTTTAAGCTCTTTTCAGACTCTCTAAACATGAAAAGATTGCTGAGTGATCTTGCTTCCTTTCCCACTCATTAAAAGGTTTGAAAGGGTGTCTTTCGAGTGATAATTATCTCTTTTTTGGCTTCGCGAGACTAACATTATGAAAAATGACAACACTGGAGTCTTCTTTAATTTCTTCTCAGACTCTCTAAACATGAAAAATCACTGAGTTTACCTTCTCTAGACTCGTTAAAAAAATCATACATTGAAGGGCCCATACGGGACCGAGCCCTTACTTCTTCCAGTTCGTTAAACAAAGGAAGAGGGACTTATCGAAGGTGAGTTATATTGAGCATGTGTTACCCTCCTTGAGCTCGTTAAATTAAAAATAGGTACTCGTCTATCTGGATGGGGGAAAAAATTGAAGGAAGCAAGCCGAGCAGGTTTTGGGAACATTACAGGTCACTCTTATGGTTTCCCTTGAACACGACACTTTGTCTTTGCATACATTTTAATCTGCTAAACCTCTGCACTGAACCAATCCTCTGAGTTTTCTTACTCCCTTGGGTCACCCAGAAAAAGTCACAATATCCACTGCATCATCATGTTTTGGTCCATGTCATGTTTTTGTTGTTGTGCCTCAGTGTTCAAGGGAAGTATCTGCCTCGAGAGTCAGGCATCACAAATATCTTGTTTCAATACTTGTGTCAGTCCATGTTCATTTGATCTACCAATTTAAATCTCTATGTCATTTTCGTGTCGTTGATGGGGGATACATCAAGGCCCTCATGCGACGAGTCTATTCCTGTCGACCTCAACACATTATCTGGGAACTAGACTTAGAAACTAGTTAGTACCTTGGGACCTGCATGCCTCAATGGCATGCCTCCTCGCTTCCGAAATTGGGTTTACATCATTGACCCCTGATCGAATGATTCCATGGATGTTTGACTTCAACTCATTTGTTCACATTCACTAGAATGTACTACGGTACCTTGGGAATCATTGACATCAATGGTGTTTTCCCTCGCACTTGTTAACGGTTTACCTCATTGACCGATAATCAAGTGGTTTCTGCCATGTTTGACATCAGGACATCTATTCACATGGTTAGACTCGTATTGCATTGAGATCGGTAAGAAGACCCTGGGTTGAGTGATCACTCTGATATGCAGTTTGCCTAGGTTGCGACAAAGTTTCTCTTGAATATTGACACATATACTATCACATAGATCCACTTTGTATTGGTTCGTGGCTATGTCTTGTCGTCTCATAGATCCACTATGTATTTTTCGTGGCTACGATTAGTTCATGTCATGGAAGTATAGATTCACATTGTATCTTTGGTGGCTATACCTTTTTGTTAATACAATTATGGATCCGCAGTGTATCTTATGGCGACCATACCTTGCAATTATTTATCAACCAAACATAGGTATGCTTGCCATGGGTTTGAAACATGTCATAATATTTGTTTGATGGTTGTGTGCAGCTTCTATCAAGGTCTTCGCGTCCATACCCTTGCTTGAACAATTCTACAAAGTACTTCAGTCATCAGTTTCTGTCTTCTAACTTTGCACTTTGGGGGGAAATATGTTACACATCAAAATCACTCACTTCAATGATGACCTATTGTCGTCATTTCAAGTGTCGCAAGTGTCGCATTTTGGTCGCAAGTGTCGCAAACATCATACTGCCATCTCGCCTATGTCGTGTCTCTAACGACATCACAAGGACACTTAAGACACCTTCAAAGACTGGTTTAAGGAAGAGAAGTCATTTGATGAAGAGTACAAAGCATTTTCTATGAAGAAAACCACTTAAAAATAAATTTTGAAGGCTCGCACTCCCCTACCCACTATCAGGGAGTGCCAAAGCTCCCTACCCTTCCTTGGGGGAGCATTCCAACACTCTGTGCACCCTTCTGGGGGAGCGTTGGGATTTTTTAAGGAAATTTTGGCCAGCGCTCCCCTACCCTTCTTTGGGGGAAATTTTGGACTGCAAGGAGTTCCAGTGCTCCCCCCTTCTTTGGGGGAGCATTGCAACACTCTATGCCCCATTCTAAGGGAGCGTTGGGTTGTTTGAGGGAATCTTTGACTGTTGAGGAAAATCAGGGAAAAATCCCCCTCATCTCTGGAGTTAGTTGGATTAGAATCTGAGGTCAAGGCTGGATATTAGGGAGGATCCACAACTGATGGAGAAAAATCCTCAACCTATCCCAAGAATATCTAAGGTGGTTGGGCCTCTCCAAGATTATATAAGGTGGCCTTCTCATGGTGAAAAGGACATGGCAGTTTAGAGGCATCAAACTTATGATCTCATAAGGGTGATATCATTTAAGCATCATCATTTTGTGTGGATTATTTGAGAAAAGGGTTGGACAAGGAGAGCTAGGAGAGGCTATTGTACCTTCATCAAAGGTCTGTAAGTATTCTCTATCGTTCTCATTAATATACATATGTGCTTGGCCTGTTTCTTTCAAGGTTGTGTTTATTCTACATGAACTTGTCTATATTAGATAGATCTGGTTTCAAGCTAAACTTAGTAGAATAGGAAGCTTGTTCTGTCTTTGTTTGTTTTGAAGGACTTATCGAGGAGCTTGGGGACTAAAGCTCAACTCAGACTGTGTGAGGACGAACATCGTTAAAAAGGTACACATTTCTTCCTCTTCTCTATACATTAGTTTAGCTAGGTTTAAAAAGATGTTAGTGACCAACGTTAGCACCCTTTTTGTCTTGGTCTTAGGAGTCTAGAGCCTAAGAGGGAATCCACTTGGCCGCATGGGGATTTCTCTGTAACAATAGTCTGAAGCATCTGTCTCAATCTCAAAGGGTTGATGCAGGCCAGGTAATGAAAGTACTGGGGCTGAGCACAAATGTTGCTTCAGATCATCGAATAATTTTCCTTACCACCACCCCTGGTTATTTCACTGAGGGCCCATGAAATATGGGAGAATCCCAACACGAACATGCGATAGAAATTGGCAAGGGATAAGAAGCTCATAAGCTTAGTGAGCATGGTTGGGGCTAGCCAGTCACAAATGACTTGGATCTTGGTTAGATCAACATGCACACCCTGGACATCAACAATGTAGCCTAGGTATTGGACCTTGTCCATGCCGAAGGAGCATTTTTCCAAGTTGGCATATAGCTTATGCTGCCGTAGAGTGTGAAGAACTTGTTGAATATGCTGCACGTGTTCTACCCAAGTATTTTTATAGATGAGGATGTCATTCAGATACACCACCACAAAATAATTAGTGAAATGCCGCAAGATATCATCCATCATCCTCATGAAAGTTGTTGGCTCATTTTTCAAACCAAAGGGCATGAACAACCAATCAAAAATACCTTCTTTTGATTTGAAGGCACTTTTCCATACATCGGTCCATTCTATTGGGACCTGATGGTAGCCATACTTCATATCAATCTTACCGAATCATTTTCCCCCCTTTAGTTGATCAAGGAGATCGTCGATTTCGAGAATCAGGTACCAGTTCCTAACTATGATTTTATTTAGGGCTCCGTAATCAATACAGAGTCACCAAGTCACGTCTTTCTTCTGCACCAGCACGATTGGGCTTCCACAAGGTGATGAGCTAGGTCAGATGTGCCCCTTGTGGAGCAGTTCTTGGATCTGAAGCTTTATCTCCTCATTTTCTAGTAGAGAGTGACGATAGACTAGCCCATTGGGTAGCAGTGCACCGAGGGTTAGATCGATGGGTTGCATGACTTGACAGTGTAGAGGTACCTGAGTAGGTGATGAGAATATTTCTTTGTATTCTTCCACGACCTTATCCACTTGCTTCTGATATGTGGAGAGGTCGGCCGCAGAGCCCATGGATGTGGCTACAAACTTTCGCTCACTCTGAGAGATAATCACGAAGAAGACAAAATTCCCGGTCTGCGAAATGACCTTCTTGCATTGCTTGGCAGAGATCAAGGAAATAACACTAGGTGGGGCTACCTCGGGTATCCTGTACAATTTCCCGTTCAAAGTAATAATAAAACTGCAAGGCCTAGACTCATATACATCATGACGTTTTCATAAATAAGGTTGTCCCAAAATAATATTAAAACTTCAAGGGAAGCAACATCAAAAAATACCTCATCTTTGAATGGATTGATGTTGTACAACATGAAACACTGTTGGCTGACATGAAGATCGATTCCTTGACAAATCCATCTGATTGTGTAGGGCTGCAGGTGCAGCGTTGTCGACATGGCTAGCCGCTTGATGACCTCTCTTGAGATGAGGTTCTTCTGGATATCACTATCAACGATGAAGTGCAACACAATGCCTTTCACCCACATCTGTGAATGAAAGAGGCACTCAACTTCCTCTGGCTCATCAGGTTTACCAGAATGGAACTTGGTGGTAGAAACAATGGCACTGGGTTCCGTGTCAATGATCTGTCTCCCCTTTTTTGGTTTTGACTCAGAGTCGAATCCCGCATTTGATTTAGAGGCGTTTACCTAAGCCACCAATGTCTTCTTTGAGTGGAAACCAACAGTGTTATGCCAGGGGCTCTTATGGAAGTCATACCACTTCCTGATATCTTTCTTCATCTTCCAATTGTCCTTCTTTTCTTGCAGCTTGTATTGGTTGTCCCGAGGTTTCCCATATTTGATTTCTCCTTTGTTCTACGGGTTGGGGCTTCCCTTGCCCTACTTCTACTATGAGGGGTTCCCAGACCCAAACTGTAACGTCTTTTGTTTAAGCTTCTGCTTGATTTTGATGACATATCAATAAGATGTGCCCAAGGATGATATGTCCAAAAAATCCATTTCTATTTGGATGTATCTATGCAAACCACCACGGTACTTGAGCACCATATGTCGCTCAGAATATTTCATACCCAGCTTGGTGCGCAAGGTATGGAAGACATTGGTGAACTCTGGTACTCTTTGGTCTCTTTCCTGCCACAATGTGGTCCATCTTTTATACAAGTTGCCATAAATTCCAACATGGCAGTTTTGTTCCTTAATAACATCCTTAAAGGAACCCCAAGTGGGTGCAACTGCAAACAATGTGGATCCCTCTATTTCCTTTTTCTCACAGAAAGTCTCCCACCAATCTTTGACATGGGGGACGACCTCGAGGAGCGCAAATGTAATATTTTCTCTATCGGAAAAAGTTGTGGATAGAAAAATACCCTTCTGGAAGGTTTAACCATTTATCTACGACATCCACATCTATTTGACCTTCAAATATAAGAATATCAAAATTGATTTGTACCTTGAAGGGGGCGACGCCTCTGCTTGAGGTGGATGGGTCACTTGTCGGCAATCGTCGAAGGATTTGTCCAAAGTTGTCCATCATCTTGTTCCTTTGTCGCTCAAGGGTTTTCTCGAGCAACATTTTGAAAGGATCTCATGTCCCATCATCCTTATTTTCTCCCGCCATGGATGGTTTCTTGGGCGTGTGAGATCAATTTTCCTCAAGAGAAATAAGCTCGCGACCCAACTCTCTATACCCTAACCGCATCAGGGACATGCAATAAAAAAAGACAAGGAGCAGACCACTCTTATACCACTGATCCAGATTTATGAGCGGAACGAAATGAAACCACATATTTATGATATTAACACAATGACACAGTGAACAATAACATAGATATAGTAAAAATTGACTTCTATTAAATAAGAAATATGTTGAAAACTGTAAAATGCAGACTGAAAACAAGCTTGCTAGAATGGTGGCAACTTATCTCTTAGAAGAGATGTGATGACTATGCTCATTCACAAGAATATGAGTACAATGAGGCTCTAAAGGCCTTTTTACAATAAACTTGAATGCCAAAACCCTAGACATCCAAAAACCTAACCCTAGGAGACGAAGCGCCAAAAGTCATGTGGGCCCCATTGGGGTAAGATAGTACATCAACTTCTCGGGGTCGTAACTTTTTCATACGATCTCCATTTAGGGTGCACGATAGCTCGTTGGAAAGGTATTGACAAAGAGCTTCATTTAGGGGGTTCAATCAAAGTGTTAGACCATTGTTGAGGTGCCCAATTGTGAAAAAACATCGTTTAGGCCCTCAAAATGGCCTCAGAAGTTTGGGACTCGAAAAACTGCTAAAAATAGTAAGTTGCCAAAAAACTATTTTGAGCTAGTTGGAAAAGGTGGGTGGCCATCAAGATCCTTTTGGACCAAAAGAACTAGTCTTGTGCCATACTAGGTGGTTGTGGTGGCCATGGTTGCTTTTGGGATACAAAATAGATTTGTTATGTTTCTTCGCTAGCCCCTTTGTATTCTTCCTTTAGCTCAGGAAAGGAAGGGAAATATTTGGTTGCATGCTTCTATTCACAGATAACACACATCTCTATATTGTCTAAAGGGTATTCCTGGAGAGTGTGTTTTTTCCTACATCTAGAGAAAAATATGGATAAGGCCAGGTATGCTTCTTCTTTCTTCTTCCTAGCCTACAAGGTGTCCAACTGGGAGCTAAGTGAGTTTATAATGTTAGTTTTAAAGTTGTCCAATATATTTTTTATCTCAACCCTAGTAACTCCTACTCCTCTAGGCAACCCGATGACCTTTGAGACTATATCCCTATGGCCCCTCCCATATTTTGTGTTGCTCCATGAGTAGTGCCTACATAAGTCACAAATTTCATCATATGTTAGTTGGAAAATATCTCTAGATCCCATAATATTTAGTGCATCCATTCAATTATCCCCAATTCCTTGAAGGAGAATGATACATAGAGTCTCAAGGTCTAGTGCATTTTGTTTTGTCCTCTATAGATTATATTTGAACCTCTTTATATATTCTTTTAATATCTCTTCATCTTGTTGTGTCAGTTTAAAGATATCCCCACCGATGTACCTTACTTTGCAATAATTTTAAAGACATCAAATTTGAAAAGAAAGGTATTTGCATCCTCATTATCCATACCTCAAAAATTGGGTAAGGCAGAGGGTGGAATGTCTTTCATTTGAGTCATGCCATCTAAGTCATGGATATGAAACTCAAATGTAGCAGGTTCTTTTTGTTTCAATGCTTCCACCCCCTCACCCATGTTGAGAAACTTAGTTCCCTAGAACATTAAAGATTCGTTTGTTTCAGTTGAACGTTTGGGTTCTTCAACAATGTTTTCTAGGCGACCTTGATCTTTAGAAATGGGAATTTCAGAATTTGGAGAGCCTATAATCATATTGGTTGTAGAGTCAACCCTAGATGGAATATTTGGAATATTGGGTGCTATTTGGAATATTGGGACTTTAGGTTGGGTTCCTCATCCTCCTGGTTTACCTGCCAGATTGTTATGAGTGGCTCCTCCTGTGCCATGTCCTCGAACGTTCTTGCTTCCTCTAGTCATGCATTCTTGTATGACCTAGTGCATGATACCTTGGACAAAATTTATCAAAGGGGTAGTCAACAATTCCCTAAGGTTTCCTCTAGTTTGGTATATTTTCCTTAAAATTGGTGTAAAACAGAGATCCTAGTCCTTTAAGTGTCTCTCGAAAATGACACCAAAAAAGACAATGTTTTTTATCACCCTTCCAAAGTATGGAAAGTTCAAATCACTTGGTCATTTAATTCTCAACTTGGGTTCAATTAAGCTTGCAAGGCACCGTGTGTAGTATACACAAGAGAAGGGTATTTCTTATCTAAATAAAATGTTGTAAGAACTAGTCTATTTTTCACACAATAGAAAGAATAATAACAATTCTAATTTAAACTCAAACTGAAATATAGATTCTATGATAAAAATAAACCAATGGTATTCCCATCTTAAGCTTCATTAGTGACACCTCTCATGCCAATTTCACTAGGAACCAGACCTATGATCTTGACATTTAACTCTAATATACTAGGCTTAAACAAGAATAAAGTGATTTTGTAGCACACTGATACTGTAGCAAATGTAACCCACAGGAAATAAAATGAAAAATGTTGGAAAGTACTTGATAAACAAAGCAAACGCAGCAAGGAAATAAAACACTGTGCATATATGTATGTTGGCACATAACCATACCTTCAGTGGGGGCCCTCAAGGTGTGGACTATGCGTTATCTACGAAGTCACCAGAATGAGTTGAACTCACAATGATACACAACAATATTATATTCGATATATAGAGTTTAAAAGAAGTTTTGTAGGAAAAAAATGTTTACACACACATTCATTACACGTCCTCTAGAGGGTGACTTAATGTTTATATGGAATCAAAGCATCCGCCTACTCCAGAAATGGAGCAGAAGGAACCCTCCAATTTGGTGCATATAGTTTTTCAATACAACAACTAACAATGATGCAATCTATGGTTGGATCACACACACCAAATGCACTTAAGACAAAACAGCTTGATACTGGTTCAATTTGTTAAATTATTGAATGATTTTTGTCTACCATCATGAGGAAAGGGAAAATCTGGTGCTGGAAGCTACTACATGTTGGATCACACATTCAAAGATTGTTGCAATAGAATATTAGATTGTGCTGCCACTAGTTTGTTAAACGATGTCCTGTATAGTAGTCGGTCCTGGCCATGTTCCCAGGTATCTCGATGCTTGGTATCAAAATCCCCTGCTCTGACCTAGAATATGTTGATATGTTTCAAATTTATATTCAACAATGTTTATTCAATTCAAACTTGCAAATGCACCTTGATCTACTCTTAACAATACAAGTAATCCTAACACACCCTAAATTATTCATGCAAGAAACAACGAAAGATAAATGTTGGACCATGGTTACCTTCAATAAGAAGATTTTTTTAATGAGGATAAGATAGTGACTATATTTGTGACATAGGAGGAAAATTTGATATGAGGTTAACAGGTCAGAAATGGTATTTAACTGCAAAAAAATGTCAAAATTATGTTCCATTAATTAGTGTGGTTGTCGAATTATGTTGATGGTGTGAATTGACCTTTCACTACCGATATCTCAACCTCCCATGAGGCTAAGTTATGAAGAGGTGAGAATGGACATCCTAATTTAAATATCCTAATTAACATTCAATGATTTATTTTCCTTCAATCCAACAAATATTAAAGAGTAAAAGTCCGTATTTTATCAAGCATTAGTTAACACAAACCAACCTTCTTATGCTTGTAATTTTTCTTAGTTATTCAATTTTTAAATTTATTTTAATACAAATATTTTTTTTTAATGTATTTTGAAAGTGATAAACTCTACACAAAAGTAAACTACACAAACAAGATGAAAACGAAGTAAATTATGCAAAATGTTGAATCATTATAGCAGAAAAGAAAGAAATAAAAGTGTGTTTTTTAAATGTTTAAATGTTGAAAATGTAATGTTGAATTAGAATAGTAGAAAATAAAGAAACAAATGTGTGTAAATTAAATGTTGAAAATGTGATAAAAAAGTGTAGGAAATGCTATTTTTTTTTTCCTTTTTAGATAAGTGATCTTTTGTCTTTTATAATAACAAAAAAATCAAAGTAAATGAAATAACAAGACAAAACATAGACAAATTAGGATAGCAATCAACATTCTTTATTAATCAGATTGTTCTACTTTAAAATTCTGTAATGGCCAACAACTTCCTTCAGGCCCTGCAAGGGCTAGGACTAGGAGTATTCAAACTAATCTCGACATTCATGAAATTGTAATAGGATAAGTCAAATCAACAGAAAAAGAAAGATATAAGGAATCAAATTGGACTCTGAGGTAAATCAGTGATAGACTTCAAATTCTAGTGTTACTCTTTGCATACACTTTTGTAGGTTAGTGCCAGTATAAACTAGTCAACTAATACCACAAAATAATAGAAAATAATCACCACCTTAGGCCCCCATGATTTTGGTCTAAAACCTCTCCTCTTCTGTCACTTTTAAAGAAGCACCCTTCTATAAACATAGGAATGATGGGTTTGTATAGAGAACTAGTAGATGGAAAATGAAATGTGAAGGATGAAAATCAACTTATGGTTATTATAATAACTATTACAAGAGAAATTGGAACCCTTTTCTCCTAGCTTCATCCTTCTTTTATAACATTAGCCGAGCAATTGATAATTTTTTTTCCAAAGAAAAAACATCTGCAATTTTATTAGAAATAAACAATATTACATAGTCAAATGCCAAAGGAATTCAATAGTGCACTTAAGGGACTTGATAAAACAACTCTTCATGCTTGGATTTTTAAGCATAACTAGAAACTATAGCATGGATTCTACATTTGTATCCTATCACAAAAAAAAAATGATGAAAATTGCATCATTCGAACTATAATCATGAAATTATTCTATATCTTATACAAATTTATGTAGTAGTAAAAATTAGATCCAATGTTCATGAGGATATTCAGTTGTGTGACCATCCTGGAGTATTAATATAATCCAGGTTCCTTGATCTAGTCCTAATCCATCTTTTGATAGTATGTTCGCTATCTTGTTCTTTTCCTTGTGTATATGAGACAAAAGGTTGTGTGAGAAAGTTGTGATTAGAAGATGTACCTCATCATACAAAGGTTGTAAAATGAAACACCTCATTATAATTTCGTTGCATATCCATTGAATAACCAAGAGTGAATCACCAAATACTTGAATTTGTGATACACCAAACTATTGAGCCAACCTCAAAACTGATTTGAGAGCCATCAATTCACGAGAATTATTAGTTTCTTGAACTATTCCATCTTTTAATAAAATGTTATTATTTGAAGATAGATATAAAATTCATTTTGATATTCCCTTAGGAGGGATCCCCTACGAGGCACCATCGAAGTATGACCATGGAATTTCCTTATCTATTACCTCTTATTTCATCTCATGAAGGATTGTTTATCCTAAATCTATGGGTAAGCATTTAATATGTTAATATCTTGGACAACGCATTCCAGAGGTAATGTCTCTTTTCCCTAAAAAAAACTTTAGGTTCTTGGCCTACCAGACTCCCCAAGCTATGTTAATAGGAAGGGCTCTGGTATTCTTAGTATCATTTTTTTTTTTTTTTTTTTT
>JZKD02S1674062.1:152997-278907 GCA_000966675.3 Picea glauca | reverse complement strand
TGCCCACAGGGTAACTCTTCCCTGTATAAGCGGCATCCAACGTTCCTTAGTCCATGCCTCCACCGTTTTGGGGCTGGGCCATAGCCCGGTGAACTTCCCGATGAGGGCGTTTTCTGCCAGAGCGAGGGCGAATTTGCAGGGCTCCTCTGGAGATAGCTCCAGAGAAGGGATTTCCTCCATCTTCTTAACAAATTTAGTCGAAAGAACAGGCTTGGAAGGTCCTGCCGAACGGACTATAGCTTTAAAGGCTTCCAAGAGATCTTCTTCGGTTTCGGCAGTCGGATTTGAAGCCATCTTGGCCGGGCGGCGACCACCAGCGGCTATCACTGCTCCAAATCGCGTGTATGCAGGAGGGGGCGCTGTACCGCCGAATCGCGTCCTGAATGCAGAGAGAACGGTGGGAGAACCCTTGATCGGCAGCTGCGAAGGACAGGGCACCTGCAAACGAAGCTCAGATCTGGCGGCTAGGGTTTGGACCCTAGCCGCAATGGCTTCCGTCTCGTTCCATTCCGGTTGCACTCGACCTAGAAGATTAATATCATTTTTTTTTTTTTATACTAGGATCTAATTGCCTATTCTTTGTCTTCACCTTCCCAAACATTTCTTAATCCAATCATCCTTTCCACCTCTTCCATACCTCTTTTATATAAGGATATGCCATAATTGAATGTACAATGCTTTCTTCTACTTGTTGGCATAGGCTACACCAAATAGGACTAATGGAATTTTTCTTTTGTAGCACCTCCCAGGTGGGAGCCTTATTTTTTAATATCAACCACATGATTTTTTTTTTAATGGGAATCTTAATTTCCATAAGGTTCTCCACCACCATACCTGTTGTCCCTCCCACCCTTCCTTTGCAAGAGATTTGTAACCTGTTATGTGAACATAGGTTCCAACTGGATTAAGTGACCATACTTTCTAATCACCATCTTCTCTTATTTTAACATTACTATATGTTAATTTACACACATTCAGTTTAGTTGGTTCAATATCTAGGAAGCCCGTTTCTTCTAAGTTTCTTATAAATTAACATGAAATATAGTCCACTTGCACTGCAGGTCCCCATACTTATGAAGCTCACCTAGTAAAATTTAAGTCCCCCCACACCAAAAGTAATGCATTATGTATGCATTCCATTTTGAAGAACTTATCCTAGTACGCCACCCTGTCCATGCAAGGTCCATATACATTCAAAATAGATATATCTTTTCTCGGATCCAAAGAGAAAAGGAAAATCCCTAGTCCTATAGGAAAATCCAATGAATTAGTAAGGGTAAATGAATATTTATTCCACCCAATAATTTTCCCTCCTAGTCTCCCAATAGAATCTATAAAATTTAATTCCCAACCATAAAACTTTTTTGAAAGTTCCAGAGTGATTTTATCCCCACCAGACATGATTTCTTGAAATAGGATAATTGATGATTTTATAGTCTCTATTAGCCTCTTTGGGGGATTGGTCAACCCTTGATAGTTTAGGGTTAAGAAAATCATTTAGGACCCTCATAGAGGGGATTTTCTCTAAGAGACCCTATTAAGGATAACTATTTTCCACATTTTATATACGAAGACTCTTGTTTTTGTGGCAAGGACATGTAGGAATTCCTTCCTCTCTGATTATCTTTTTGACCTCTCTCTTCAAGGAAACCCAAGCCCCCTACCACCTTTTCTGGGAATTCAAGAGTACCTTTGCTCATAGGTCTAAGATTATATTTTGAGGGTTTACATGGACTTGTATCTCAAGTTGTCTCCTAGGCATCTATATCCATGCTTGGGTTTGCAAAGGCCCCTACTTGGGCATTTTCATCTACTAAGGGATTTCTAATCCTAGGAATAGGTATGAGAGTTGTGGTTTTTTATTCTAGAAAGATTGGGTAGAAAACCACTCATAGATTCCAAACATCTGGTTTCTACTTCTAAACCCCAAGTCCCAAATATATATATTTTTAGAGGATTTCATTTTATTTGAAGAAAGAGACTATATGGACTTACCCAATTGTGGAAATAAATCCTTATTGTCACTTTTGGCATCCAAACTTGATTCCTTATGTTGGGTTGTGATCAAAGGTTGATGTTCTTATTTCAAAGGTGTATCATGAGGACAACCAATGGTCACCTTATCCCCCAATTCCTCCTTCTAGATTTAGTTATGGATTCTTCCCATTTGTTCCTCCCCCATGCCTCTTGACTACTCCATCAAAGCCCATATCTTCCTCTAACATGGAAAGTTACAATCCGCTACAAGTGCCTATAATTGTGGAAACACCCACACCTGAAAGGTATACCTTCATAGTCTATGTTTACATGAAACACATATTCACTTCTAATGACCATGGTCTCTGCTAGTCCTTTACTGGTCTCCAAATCCACTAGAATCTAAGCCATTCCAAAATACCCTATATCATTCCAATCTCCCCACATTCTTGAAGAATCATACCATCCAACCTTTTGATAGGGCCATTTTGTGTGGAATGAAGCCAACGATGGGATCAAAGTTGGATTTGGTCCAATCATTTAAACAATCAATGCTCATCCTTCTACTTGGAAACCAACCTACAAGCACCAAATCATTCAATTCCATTATGCCATTAAGCTTGGTTTTCTCTCCCAAATTCAGGCTAATAAGGTCCTGCAATTTTTTAATACACTTCACCTTTTGTCTTTCCTCACACCCTCAAAGGTATGTGATCTTAAACCCCCTATATCAGGGATTGATGATCCACTTATATGTTTTAGTTCTAGGAACTCTCCAATAAACCCTGCCTCCATTCAGATTTGTTTTCTTCAAACTACGCCATAGTAGGGGAAGTCAAGTTCTATACAAGAATAAACTGGAGGAATAGAGGTACCAAATCCATCATGTGGTCGAGTTAAAACTCTATCCTCATATATCATATGGTTTAGAATTAGATGATCTATGTGATCTATTACAACATGCTTCATAAGTAGTGTGCCTAGCTTGTATTGAAGGGCCTCGAGAGGGATGCCAACTAGTCCCGTCCATCCTTCACTCCCTCGAAACTTGACCTTAGTATCATGGTCAAATAACTCCTGAGACAAACTACTTATGATAGCCACTATTTCCTCCTCTAATAGGTGTGACCCCATGTAATATATCCTCTCAAAATCCAACGTGTTTCAAGGTGCGTTGAAATGTGGGTTAACCCATCTCTATTGACCCTATAGCCTGAGTGGGCCTAATGATTAAGAACATGTGTTTCCTCTTAAGAGGTCACAAGTTCAAATCTAGAGGGGGGTAGGGTATGTATACCTCCGTAGACTTTACCAGTCAAATCGTTGGGCGGAGGGGGGTCCCTTGTCCCACAAACAAGGGGGTCTCATACAACAATTTGGTGTGGCTTGGCCGTGACCTTAAAAATGATTATTATTATCCATATATTTCTCCTCCATGCTCAACACAAGTTCTGTGTATGTAGCATCATAGCTTCCTCCTTACCACTGCTCTTCACCTTGTGTAAACCCTAGTATCATGCCCGCATTGCTTTGATATCCCCTCCACACAAATAAAACTTAGTTAAACTTGGAAAAACTTCCCACCACCAACCTAAAGTAGGTTCCTTATGCCCTTATTCATGAGTTATGAAACTCACACTACCAAAAATAACTAAACACAAAGGGGATTCAACTATGTAAGAGCCATTATTGAGCTAAACTATGATATTCTAAACTCTTTCTGCTTGATCTTCTTATGGATTCCCATATAAATCTAACCATAAGACCGAGTGGTCATGTTACATTCTCTACCAAAGGATTCACCATCATACCTTCAATATTGTTTTTCGTGTCAATGTGAAAACCCACACCATAATTATCAACTAGATTAATGGATACAAGCATTCGATACTTCAATTTTTTTTAAACAATTGATACATATAAACAACATTTTTTTTAATTTAAAATTTTATTTAATAAAATACTTCAAAATTGCCCAAAATCATAAAGTAATGTGCTTCTTCTTTAAAAAAAATAAATCACTTTAAAGACATAAAGTGCTCACTATAAAATTAAAAAAACACTTTAGAGACATAAACTGCTCACTATAAATTATTATAAGATAAAAGAAGACATGACAAAATCAGGGAGTCCCATCTCCCATTAATATAAAGTTAGAGCCCACCTAGGAATAAATCCCATGGCTCATCTAACACTTAGGCACCTCCCTTGAAATACTCATTATAGCTCGTTGGAAAATATACAAACATCCACCATAACCTTATGTCTCCCATGCAAGCAAGAGCAAGTGCAATCATAAGCCATTAAATAAATAAATGCTGCCATATAACATCACAACCAATCAAAAAACATCTACCATATATATATAAACATTATCCGTGATCCAAAAATAACATCACAACCAATCAAAAAAATCTACCAAATATATATATATATATATATATATATATATATATATATATATATTATCCGTGATCCAAAAATAGTCATTATACACTTAGAGCACTGCATGAGTCCATCATTACAATAGAGTGAAACTAATCAAGGCGGTGGGTGAGATGTGGTAGGAATAGAWTGGGAGGAGGATGCGGGATAAGATGAAGCTGGGTGAGATGTGGTAGGAATAGAATGGGAGGAGGATGCGGGATAAGATGAAGCTTGTATTAGGGAAAGATTTCAAGATGCATATTCTCAAAAGTGATCATCATTTTCACACTGAGATGAGATCAAAATTGATAATTATTTTCACACTGAGATGAGATGCAACATATAAGTTGTTAGAGCAATATTATTTCGAGGAGAAGGGTTAGCAACAACAAGTGGATAAGCTATAATATTTGAAGTATGTGCAATAGTAGGGGATACAACGAGGTAAGGAGAACTCTATGGAGGAATGGTGACCACTTTTTTGTTTATTAGGTTTTTTGCTTTATCTACGATAGATGGTTCTCTGATTGGGGATTCAAAATCAACATGTGTGTGAAGAGTAATAGAAGAATCAACATCTGAAGCAACAATAACATAAGCATTTAGGACATCCTACTCATGATTAAGGGCTTCCTAACTTGTAGTATCGACAAAATGTTGATTAGGATCAATATTCCAACCATCATTGTTTGTTTTAGGCGTAGGAAGAAATTTTGTGACACTAGGAAGTGACTTCAAGTCAAAGGGAAATGGAAATAAGGGTGGTTGGATCTTCTAATCCCCTAAAAGCAAATGTTTGGTTTGCACAAAGTGTGCAAATTCATTTGAATCTACATTAAAATGGACATAAAATATGATTTTTTTCCTTCTCCCACCCTTCAAAATATCATGAGGTTTGTTTTCCTATCTTCTTTTGGGGCCATGGCTTTAAATCTCATCTATTATTAATCAAATATATAAATTATAGTCTACTCATCATATAAAATTAATATTAACAATTAGAATTAAAATGAGAAGAGTTAGTGCCTAGCAAAACACTTCATTTAAGTATATATCTTGACTAATCATGACTGGCTTAGTAGGAAAAATGTAACAACCCAATTTAATTAATTATTTATTATAGTTTTTAATTTTAATTTAATTAATTATTAAAATAAATTAAATGAGTCTTTTTATTATTTTATTATTAAAAGGTAGGTGAAGTAATTAATGGGGGGATAAGGTTGTTGGGGAATTAATGGGGGGATTTGAGAGAGGAGGATAAGGAAGAGGGGGAGGACTTAGAAGGGGGGTCTATGTTTTTTGGGAAAATTGGGGGAAGAAGAAGGAGGAAGAAATTCTGAAAGAGAGGAGCAAATTAGAAGAACGATTTGTTTTGAGAACATTCACATGGCACTATTGTTGCTGGGAACTTTGGGCTTAGCGGCCAGGAAACCGCAAGGATTCCTGGAGCCAAGGAGCCAGAGAGTTTGTTCCTAGTTGGCTGGGAGGTTAATATTCAGTTGGGCAGTTTGGGCAAGCACAAGAACAAGTGAACCAAAGGCTGAATCAAGCAACCTGCAGGTGGAGGTATGTATTTTACCAGCTGGTCTGTTATCATAATGTTGTCGTTATTATTATTATGTTGTTTTTGTTGTTATTATGCTATTACTATTATGTTGTTGTTGTTGTTTATTATTATTGTTATTATGTTGTTGTTGTTTATTCCTGGTAAAAGAAAATCATGAAAGAAAACTATGAACTAATTTGAAGTTATTTCAGTAGGAAATATTGATTTTTTTTTTGAGGCCCTGAATAGGAAGGCCTTACAAATGGTATAAGAGACCAGGTTTCAAAACTGAAACCTAGGGGCTTGAACATCCACTTAGCTGTGAAAACCAGTTCCTAAGATAACATGTTACATTGATTTGATTTACTAATAGTCACCATAACGACTGTAATCATTAGTCAATTTATTTTATGAACACATCATTCATGTTAATTTCAGGATGCATTCCAACCTGCCAAGTTCTAAAGAGTAAATTCCAAGTGTAGAAGCCAACTATTATGGAACCCTCAAATTTATTGTATGTCATGTGGACCCACGGGGAACAATTTTCATAACCTCTTACACATTAGTTGCTTTCCATATGCTCTGCTCATATGTGACTAGATTTGCATTCAAGAGGGAATTTGTGTAAAGAAAAGGAAATACATTTGTTCTTATTAGATACCTATAGCATATTCGTTTTTCAGAATCTCAGCCCCTGTAGCTTTTATCCAACTTAAAGAGAAAAATTCATACATGGAGATTCTGATCAAACTTAGTATACAAACATGCTACCATTCATATGATGGAACTTAGGCTAGAAATAGTAAAGAAAGAACAACAATTTACATCGGCGTTGAGGATGTAGTAGACATGCCTTAGGTGTAACAACAGTTGATAAGGGTGAGCACAGAGACACTTTAGCATTGGATTGGAATCCTTATACCATTGAATACCTTCCTGGATAGGATACATAAACACTGCTACAATGAAAATCAACAAGAAAGTCTCTAATTCATTCACTTAATTTCAAAATTTAAATGACATTAGGACGTTTCCACCAGAAGAGCGTACAAGTAATAGAAATGATCAATTTCATACGAAGGGGCATAGTAAGTGAAAAATCACAAGTCAAGCTTACTTCTCTCTTGAGAATCCCAAGCCAAAACCCCTCATCCAAACCACACCCAAGATTGAGACCAAGCGCTAAGAAACGAGGAAGAGACTCCATGAGGGGCGTTTCCTTTTTTTTTTTGCACTACATGTGCTCCAGCATAGGTCAATGCCAAAAACCCAATGCAAAAGTCATGAGGAATACAACCCATGAGGGGCATTTTCTTTGGCACTCTGCGTCCCACTAGGGTACAACCCCCCGCCAAAAAAAATAAATGTATTTTCTCACCTTCAGATGCAATGATAACAAGCGCCATTGCAATCCCAATCAACATCGAGCTCGTTCGGAAGCTCATTCTAGGCAGAGAACCAACATCCTGCCAAATTCTTTCGAATATTGGACCTCATTCCCAAACAAATAAGACCGACCCACCTGGACTTCCATGCCCACCCAACAAGCAGGCCTATCATAACCGCCAACCACAAGGGCACCAAGCACATTACAATGTCAACAAATGTCTCCACAAGTGCTGGTTTTTGGAAGATTTGATATATATATCTATGCCTAATGGCTCCATCGCTAATACCCAACTTTCCAATTCATCTCTGCCTGCTCCCCACTAGAAAATATAAAATATCAGATGTCAGGTTTCGTGAGAAGTCTAAGCATCGATCACCACAACACAAGCGAGGCACTAAGTCCTGAGGAGGAGGAGCCCACGAAGGGCATTATCTTTCGTGAGAAGACTTAGCACCTGCAATTCTGTTAGCTCGACATCATATGACTTCGGGTTGTAGAGATGTCGTTGCACACAAGCTACTAGAAGGTTAAGATCTCGAACACAAGTTCGCTAAATCCTCTATTTGATGTTAGCAGACAAAACTGAAAGTGCCCATTTGTTTTCTCGTCGAACGGATCACTTGATTTCCGACAAATTCTCCTCGGGACATGGTCACATGAGGAGAGTCACGGATGTTAAAGGCGCGTCTGTTCTCGATCGGATGGTTCTTGTTGTCTCCACATACAGAAAGGCATGGATGACCCTTCGACCCTTAGACCACTCGACCATCCCGACAGGAGAGTAGTGCTGAGAGTGGGACCAAAGAAACTCGGTCAGGACTGTGTGCGCGGAGGAAAGAAGGAAGTAGCAAAGACTGAAATGGGTTGATGCTTTAGTTTTTTTTTGTGGCTCTCAAACCTCTAGACAGTGCAACATTTTCTATAGGATTTTGGGAGGCTAGGTTAGGTTGGGAGTGAAGGTTGAAAGCTAGGTTAGGTGAGTGGGGAGCCAGAGACATGACGACCTCATGCGAGGCTCCACGCTGCCTACCCCATATCATTAAATTTTTATTTATTTATTATTAGTTTATTTATTTATTTATTATTATTATTATTTTATTTATCTTAAGTATCAATGAATTAAAATAGTTTTATTATTTATTTAGTTAGTTTATTTTTAAAAATAATAATTAATATATCATACAATAAAACAAATAAACATTTCACAAAGGTATATATATAATAATAATAAAATAAATAAACATGCATATTAAAATTATACTTATGTGGTACCTACAAAAATTAATGAAAATGAAATTAAAGGGAGTAATTACATTAATATAGTAAATTGTTATCCTAATTAAATTATATTAATTACTTCCATTTTTTTTAAGTACTTAAATAATATTAAGTGAGGAGAAGTAGTATGGTAATTAAGCAAAAATGAAATATCCAAAGGAATGTGATCATAGTATGAGAGGTAATTAAGCAAAAATGAAATATCCAAAGGAATGTGAGCATAGTATGAGAGGCATGTTACTTACCTCTTTGGTAGTGATATAGAAACTCTAAAGGATGTCTAATATAATGACTCAAAAATGTATTGGAAAAAGAGTTTGGTTTGTTAAATATGAATCTGTAACACTTAGTGATATAAAATTTGGAGATGACAAAATGTTGAAACACTAAGGAAAAGATAATGATCGTGTTTTATTCAGGAAAAGTATAGTTGAAGATGTAAATATTATTATTTGTAATCTTAGTTTAAGGAAGAACTTATGCTCAATGGATCATATGAAGAAATTAGACATGGAGGTGGAGTTTGAGAATGGAAAGTGTTTTATTAAGGACCAGAATAAAAACTATCGAGTAGTAGCCACCATATTTATGTAGTGGTTGATAACCGCGAGGCAGAGCATCAATCCACTGTGGTGGATTCGTCGGGTAAGCTAAATCATGTCAATGTTAATATTTTATTTGATTATGGTGCTATGGATAGTTTCATTTCACCTTGTGCATTAGAAAAGTGTGGGTTGGCAGCCTACGAGCATGATGACTTTAAACAAGTCGATATGGCTTTAGGGTAAAAACAAGTAGTAGAAATTAGCGTCGATAATTGTCTAGTAGACCTGGGGGTTGAAGGTGTACGTCACTTCCCTAGGGACATATGACCTAATCGTTGGAATGGATTGGTTAGAATCCCTTCGAGGTATGGTAGACTGTTTCGCGAAAAGGGTGCTTTGTGTTGACAATGAAGGAAGGCCTTACAAATGGTATCAAAGATCCACGGTGTACGGAGGAAGGGGTATCTACGCTTTATCTCAACCAATGAAGGTTAAACGTTGCATGAGGCAAGGTTGTCGATTGTATGCAGTGAAATCAGTCAATGAAGGGAAAGGACCCTCCATGGATCAATATTCAATATTGTCGGAGTTTAAGGATTTTTTCCGAAAGAGTTGTCAGGGTTAGCTCCTAAGAGGGAGCTTGATTTTACCATCAAGCTAAAACTTGGTGTAGAGCTAATTTCCAAGACACCATATAGGATGACGACGCCATAACTTTGTGAATTACAGATGCAGTTGAAGGAACTACTTGACTTGGGACTAATAAGGCCTAGTGTCTCACCTTGGGGTGCACCAATAATTTTTTGCAAGAATAAGGATGGTTCCTTATGAATGTGTATAGATTACAGGGACTTGAATTGTGCTACAGTGAAAAATAGGTACCCAATTCCACAGATAGATGACCTCTTTGATCATATGAAAGGAGCAACAATTTTCTCAAAAATGGATCTGCGATCAGGGTATCACCAATTAAGAATTAAGGAAGGCGATATTCCTAAAACTGCCTTTCGAACTTGGTTTGGGCATTACGAGTTTGTTGTGGTACCTTTTGGTATGACCAATGCGTGAGTAGTATTCATGAGCCTCATGAATGGTGTATTCAGAAAGTACTTAGACCGCTTTGTACATGTCTTTCTGGATGATATTCTCATCTATTCCAGGAATGAAAGAGAACATGAGGAACACTTGTGAGTGGTGTTGTTATGCCTTAGAGAGCACAAATTGTATGGCAAGTTGTCGAAGTGTTCTTTCTTCCAGAAAGAGATTTATTATTTAGGTCATATCATTTCCGGTGACAGAATATTTGTGGACCCAGAAAAGGTAAAGGCCATTATGGAATGGCCAGTGTCGAAAAATGCTCATGAGGTGAGAAGCTTCATGGGGCTAGCTAGTTATTATCGGAGGTTTGTGGAAGGGTTCTCTAACATAGAGAAACCCATCACCACCTTGCAGTGCAAGGGGGTCAGGTATGAATGAACAGAGGAATGTGATACTGCATTCATTGAGCTTAAGAGATTACTAACCAGTGCACCAATTCTATGAGTGTTGGATATGGAAAAAAAATTCACAGTCTGCACAGATGCCTCGAAGCAAGGATTGGAGGCCATGCTAATGCAGGATGGGCGAGTGATAACGTATGCATCAACAAAGTTGAAGCAACATGAAGATATTTACGCTACTCATGATTTAGAGTTGGTAGTTTTAATGCTAGCTCTGAAGCTTTGGAGGCATTATCTAGTGGGACAAAGTTTTGAGCTCAAAACTGACCATGAAAACTTAAATCATCTCTTCACTCAAAGGGATCTCAATGCCCAATAGAGGCGATGTAGTGAATTTATGAGTGAGTACAATTTTGGAATTTCATACATAAAGGGAAAGGAGAATGTGGTCACAGACACCTTGAGCAGGAGACCACATGTCTTCTCCTTGGTACCATTAAAAGTTAATCTGAGGGAGAATGTGTTGGGGAAACTTCTTGGAGATAGTTGGTATTTAAAGGTTACTTCAACCCTCTAGAATGGGAGGTAGTTAGATCTAAAGTATGAAGGATATAGCCTGGAAGTAGATGGATTATTAATATATTAGGGAAGTATGTACATCCCTGAAGGTGGGGATATTCGAAGCATCATACTCAAGGAATCCCACATAACACTTTATTGTGCACATCCGGGGGTGAAGAAAATGTACACAGACATGAAGAAGCTTTTCTTCTAGGTAGGAATGAAGCACGATGTATTCCATTTCATCGCCAAGTTCCTAGAGTGTCAACAAGTGAAGGATGACCACCACCACCCAACAAGTCTCCTACAACCGCATGATATCCCTATGTCCAAGTGGGAAGTCATTTCTATGGATTTTGTTGTGGGATTTCCACTCACATCGCATAGACACAATGCCATTCTTGTGATAGTTGATAAGTTGACCAAGAGTGCTCATTTTATCCCGGCTAGAGACACTTATGATGTCACTAATGTGGCACACGTGTTTATAAGTGAGGTCATCCGTCTGCATGGGTTACCCAAGAAGATCATTTCAGATAGGGACTCCCAATTCACATCTAGGTTTTGGACAAGTTTGTAGTCAGTGTTGGGAAATTAGTTAAACTTAAGCACAACATATCATCCCAAAACAGATGGGAAAGCTGAGAGAGTAAATCAGGTTATGGAAGACACGCTTAGGATGTATGTTATGGATAATCAAACCCATTGGGAGAAGTACCTACCTTTGGTAGAGTTCGCCTACAATAATAGTTTTCATAGCTCCATTAGAATGCCACCTTATGAATCTCTGTATGGAAGGCCATGCAGGACACCATTGAGTTGGGAAAGGTTAGAAGACCGAATGCCAATTGGGCCATAATTGATTCAAGAGATGGAGGAATATGTGATTCATATTAGGCAACGACTAAAGGAAGCACATGACAGATAGAAAATTTATGCTGGTGCAAATAGGACTGACCGAAGTTATAAAGTGGGAGATCAAATTTTCATTCGTATCAGGCCTAATAAGAGTACCATTTGGTTCCGGAAGGGGACAAAGTTGTCGCCTCAATTTATAGGATCGTTCAAAATCCAAGAGAGAATTAGACTCGTTTCCTATCATCTCGTATTGCCACCTGACTTGCATAAAATTCATAATATTTTTCATGTATCCGTTCTACGTCATTATGTTGTTGACGAATCTCATAAACTGAATTGGAAGGAATTGCAGGTATCAGACTCGGGAACCCTTATGGTCGAACTGTTATGTGTATTGGACCGTAGGATCCGACATCTCAGGAATCGTCTAGTAGACCAAGTTAAGGTCCAGTGGGACAAGTATATCACATGATCTACTACTTGGGAGGATGTAGAGACCTTACGATGAGATCATCCCTCAATTTTTTTGACCACCTGGGGAATATGTTTCCCGAAGGTTGGGTGTATGTAATACTGCCTTCTGACTTAGACAAATAGAATTACTTAAGGCCTAATCATCTTTATTTTCTATTTATTGTGAAACTATTAATGGTACACTTGAACTTTTAAGACACATGAACCTATGTGAATGTCAATTCTATGAATGTTTAACGTTATTTGAATTATGATGGATATTATGCAATCTATTTCTAACTTAAAATTTTTGACATTTAAAGTTGTTGGTACGTGGATACCGAATTGAGGATATGAATAAATGCATTTACATGATGATAATGCATAAATATGTATGAGTTTGCTTTATAGACTAATCTGCAAGTCAATGGGCTATGAAATAACCAAAGGATAATGATAATAAAACGCTAATGTCGTGAACCTCGACCTAGAAACAATATGGTATGCATATTTGTATGTGAAATTATGATTGGTTCAAATGCATTTCTATGATATGTTGACAAGTGCAGGTTTTTCAGGTGGCGAGACTGCCTAAAACTGAATATATGATGACAAAATTCCCAGCAACACAGTGCCACTATATGTTCGATGGTAGGGTGTTGACCCTAGTTCTATTAGGAGGGGTGGAGGCATTTCCCATCGTGTATCCTCTGAAACCTGGAGTCATGAGAGGACGGTGTTAGCTCATGCTCCCCTAGACGTGTGATGATGACTGCCAGTTGCCTGCTGGGGAAGCTTGGTCAAGAGAGTTGTCACTTATGCTTACGGGTTCTATCTAGAGTTAGGTCAATATAGTTGACACTCCAAAATAGTCCATCAGAGGAAGGATAGGGATGGAAGATGGAAGTAGGTTAGGGAGGAAGGATGACTAGAAGCAGTTGAAAGTGTGTGGGGTTTCTCTTTATAGAAGAATTTATTGATTTCATCTTTTTGAAAAATATGTATATATGTATATTTATAAATGCTTGACTGAACTACAATTATCTAAGTGAATGTTGCTTGCTTTTATGAAATGAATGGTCTTGTTGATTCGATTGGACACATACAAGAATTACTTTAGGTGTGATAATTATTTTCATTAGTACATGTGTGAGTCCTGTATGTGCTAGCTACACATACATGCTTTGCACATGTACACTAGTATGTCTAAGTGTTTTAAATTGATGATGTTGTTTATTTGACGTGAATGTATGAATCATGTGTCATTACCCTTGTATTGTAAATTACTCTAACTTTGGGACGAAGTTTCTTGAAGGGTGGGTGTATGTAACAAACCAATTTGATTAATTATTTATCATAGTTTTTCATTTAAATTTAATTAATTATTAAAATAAATTAAATGAGTCTTTTTATTATTATATTTTTAGAAGGTAAGTGAAGTAATAATGGGGGGATAAGGCTGTTGGGGAATTAATGGGGGGATAAGGTTGTTGGGGAATTAATGAGGGGGATTTGAGAGAGGAGGATAAGGAAGAGGGGGAGGACTTGGAAGGGGGTCTATGTTTTTTGGAAAAATTGGGGGAAGAAGAAGGAGGAAGAAATTCTGAAAGAGAGGAGGAAATTGGAAAAACAGCTTGTTTTGGGAACTTTCATAGGGAATTTCTTTTGCTAGGAACTTTGGGCTCGGGGACCAGGAAACTGCAAGGATTCCTGGAGCTAGGGAGCCAGAGAGGCTGTTCCTAGTTGGATGGGAGGTTAATATTTAGTTGGGTAGTTTGGACAAGAACAACAACAAGTGAACTAGAGGCTGAATCAACCAACCTGCAGGTGGAGGTATGTATTTTACCAGTTGGTCTGTTATCATTATGTCGTCATTATTATGTTGTTGTTTTTGTTATTATGTTGTTGTTTATTGCTATTGTTATTATGTTGTTGTTGTTTATTCCTGGTATAAGAAAATCATGAAAGAAAACTATGAACTAATTTGAAGTTATTTCAGTAAGAAATATTGAATTTTTTTTTTTTGAGGCCTTGAATAAGAAGGCCTTACAAAAAATAAGCTAACAAGTGTATAAGTAAAGAAAAAACTTTAGCAAAAGGAGGAGAATAAACGTCATTGTATACAAGTCTCATAGTCCATGTCAAACACTGGGCCGTCTCATATTCCAAAATTAGAATTGAAATAAGTGCATATAGATTACTAACAATACTATACAGATTTCAACCAAAATGTGCCAAATTAAATAGGGCCATGATTATCATAGTATTCATTTTGGAAATCTAGTTGAAACTTAGATCCCCACACATATATATGCTTGGGACTTAATGTATGCATGTATAAAAAAGGGGAGACAAAAGAACATGCTTAGATTCTTATTAGGAGGCCAAATATAATTTTTCAAAAACTTATGCATAGGCTTAAATGAAAAAGATATACTCAAAATGTATGTAGGTTAAAAAAACCAAGTAGAAGGCCTATAGCTTCTTTTTCCTTTAACAATGTTAAAGGCCAAATTAGCTTGGTGTGAAAATACATGAGTAAAATATTGAGTGCGCCAAGCCAAGTGGAAAATACAAGCGTGCCTATGCAAGTCACCAAGAATCAAAAGAAAACACAACACTTGTATATAGTGATGTTTGAGGATAAGACAACACATTTGAGGATTCATGACAAGGTTAGAAAAATAAATGCAAAGGTTAAATTTAGAAAGAGAGGAGGTGCAAGCCTAGTGGGATTCTCTCTCTCTCTCTCTCTCTCTCTCTCTCTCTCTCTCTCTCTCTCTCATGCACACACGCACGCACATGCATGTACACACACACACACACAAAACAATAACCACATTGAAGGTAATTTAAACTAAGACCCATGAAAACCCATAATATGTAGACTCATAATGAAGATCGTGGGTTTCATTCCAAAACCAAGCTAGAGGTAATGTAAGGAACCCATCGCAATAACCAAAATATATTATGCAAATGTGGGTGAAACTCAAATGTGAGCTTAGGAGTATGCATTATCATCATTAAAAATGAGTAGGTCGAACCTAAGCCAACAAGACTAAAAGGTAAGGTAAAACGACCAACACCCAGGTTGTGTTTTTTAGAAGGAACAAAGCCACAGATGGAACTGAGCAGAGAGATGAACCAAGAAGACTTCATAGCAAATGCACTATCCCATACTCAATGCATAGGTTGTAAAACAAAACAAATAAAAACCCACGAGCCCACCGAACATGTTTGTATGCAAGTCTAGGAGTGGCATAAATAATACCATAAGCAATTACAAGCCTAAGCTATGCATAACACATAAATGTAACAATATATCAAAGAGCCAAGTGATGGGTAAGGGTTGAACTTGCACCACACCCACACAAATATAATATTACAAACCAAAGACCAAGGTGGCTAAAAAATGGGCGCCCATTTTCAGAATTTGATAGAGGTAAGATTGTGTAAGGCTTAGACAAAACTAGTAAAGCTAAATTTCCATAACCAAGGCTTAAAACAAAGACAAAAATCCAAATGATAAGTGCCAACCCACTAAGAATAAACCAAAACACAAAAACCATGACCTAGGTATTGTTTTGTAGGAATGAGGTAAGTAAATTTAGAGGCCAAGGGAAAATGCAATTGCAACTTTATAGAGATAGACATAAAAAATTCCGTGCTAAAACTAAACAACCAAACACAAATCGAAAACAACTTGGAATTGTAGTGTTACCCCATCAAGCACCCTCCTTCTTCTCCAAAACCACAAACAATTCATTCACCATGAAACCCATGATGTTGACGATGCTTAAGGGGATGGCTAGAGGATTATAAATACAAAGTGAAATGATTACAAATAGTACGAGGAGTGGTTGAGACCAAAAAAAACAGAGGGAACTAGAGTTCAAGATGGTGGAGCAAGGAGTAAAAATGATGGAAGGAGAATGAGACGGATAGGGAAAAAACCACCAAAATCCAACCCAATCAACCACCACCATTACATAAAATTGAATGACCTGGGAAATGCATGGGTAAAAGCACCCAAAACTAGTTAAACGCCGGCGTAAAGGCATGTATGAGGGAAACTTAAATGGTGTTTAATGGACAAGCCAACATGGAGGGGAACGATTCGGAGCTAAGTACCAATAATAATGCAAAATCTCAATTTCAACGGCCATTGCCTGTGAAAAAGCAAGTGGATATTGAAACATTTACAATGATATTAACAAACAATTTATATTTTTATTAAATTAACATATTTAATATTCACATGTAACATTCATGTATTATTAAACTTTATAAATTTATTTTTATTACACATATCCATGTATCTGTCTGATTAAATTTCATAAACTTATTTTTATTATACATATGCAAAGTGTTTTGGTGGCTTTGTTATAAATTTATTTTTATTACACATATCCATGTATCTGTATGATTAAATTTCATAAACTTATTTTTATTATACATATGCAAAGTGTTTTGGTGGCTTTGTGGTATACCATTAAAACAAAGTACTATGCAAAGTGTTTTGGTGGCTGTGTGGCATACCATTAAAACATAGTACAATTGGGTAGTATCATATATTAACAAATAATTTCTACATTTATTATTAATACATTATATATTTAATATTTTAAAAAAAAATTATTAAAAGTTTTTTGAGTTAATATTTTATTGTCATCACATATTATTAAATTATACAATTTTTTTTATATTTCCAGATAAGGTATTTTAATAATTTGATTTCTATTATTATAAATATATTTTTTTTAATTTTGCAATTATCAAACATGGAAAGGGATGTAATTGTTCAAAATATGAAATTTAAGAAAAAAATTGCATTTATCAAACATTGAAGGGATGAATTTAAGAAAAAAATTGCATTTATCAAACATTGAAGGGATGTAATCTTTTAAAATATGAAATTTGTGAAAAAATTTGCATTATAAAATATTTGATCTCATCCCTCTTTGTGTTTGATAGATATAGAGTTAAGATGATTTTTTTTCCAAGGAACAAATTGAGTAATTTTATTAGAGGATAACAAATTGCATGAGCACAAGACCATGAGTGGTATTTAACTTAGCTCAGATACTGTGAGGATTCTAAAGCCATGATTCATGAAAATAAGAAAAAAATTGTCCCTGTTGGGACTCTTTGATCTCCCAAGCGCCTTCTTGTAGCTCCAAGCTATCCTCGGAGAGTCTACTAGCTTCCATGGTTTTTTTCCTATATACATCAACGAAAATGTTGTGAGTAAAAGAAGATTGCAATTGCTTGATGTCTCGAAACATGGGCTATAAAAAGAAGTTTCTTAGCTCAACATCACCTTTCATCCATTGGATCACAAGGAGGGAACCCCCTAGAAGTTGTATTTGAGATTTTTTTTTTTTCCAAATCATGGATAAGAACCAATTTAAGGTCTGTGAGTTCATTATGAATATTGACTACTATCGACTTTGAAGCCAAGAAAGTGATTTTTGTGAAGTAGGTTAAGCCCCTTAGTCCTCCCCTAAGTGGAACTCAATTGAAAAATGACCATGGAATTTGAGTGTCAATGTTCATATCGGAGCTCCAAGCACAATGAGGGACAAAGGAGGATCCCGAACATATAATTATTATTCTGACACATTTATGAATGAGATACCACATATATCAATATCTCCATGTTTGTAAGTTCGCAATAGTATCCATAAGCACTAACAATATTGACCAGAGCAACAAGATGGAAATGAAAAACCTCTGCATCTAGGTATGTGGGCCCAATATCCTTTTTAACATTCATTACATCATATATATAAGTTTCATGGTTTCGTTACAAGTAAAAAAAAAAAAAAATCCTACGACGACGAAAAGACCACAACACATGCTTATGATTTGGCTCGTATTGGGGATCAGAAATAACTTCAAACTTTCCAACTAAATATCCCTTACTTATCCACGTACTTATGAAATTACACTTCTTTTAATGTATTCATATAGCAAATCATATTTTAAACAATGTTTAGGTTTTTCATATAGTTTTTATCTGTTAAATCTATGTTCCCAAAAAGAAATGCATTGAGTATCTTGCTTTTTTAAAAGTATCTTAAATTCTAAGAAATTAATTGTGATTTTCTTTTTTGTTATCGAAGTCTTGTACACCTAAATCCTAATCCTAACATGTAATCGATTGTGAAACTAAAAACTTGTAATTAACCAACCATCCCGCTTTAAAATTTGGAAATTAAAAAATAATAAATAGTTTTCGTTTTCTTTTCCCTATGACTTTATTTATACCTATCTAACCCTATACATTCCTAAAAGCATTTCTCAATTTTCGAGAAAACAAATAGTATGAAGGGTAGCTAAACATGGATTAAAGAAGCTCATAATATTAGTAAAATAGAGTAAGCATCTAAAGTTAACTAACTTAGATTAATACCTTAAAATATCCTCAAATTTTTTTTAATAGTGCCCATGTAAATTAGATTAATACCTTAAAATATCCTCAAATTTTTTTAATAGTGCCCATGTAAATTAGATTAATACCTTAAAAATCATCTGAAATCTTTTTAATAGTGCCTATGTAAATCTTTTTAATATTGTCCTTGCAAACCTTAGGGAAAATAAATAAGATGGAAACAAAATTAATGTTGTACTTGCAAAGGGAAAAAAAATAAGATGGAAAAAAAATTAATATTTCTCTTGCAAATTTTATGGAAAATAAATAAGAGGGAAACAAATTAAATTATTATTTGATCTTAACATTATAGAAAACATCACATTTTCTATATAATTATTTGAAAACAAGAGATGCCTTCATTAAAAATCTGTAGTTAGAGCAAGCAATCATGGATTTATGAAACAAAAATATTGTCTTGGAAGGGATTTTCATTCATTATGTCTTCTAGTGCCAATCTCAGGACCATGTTTTTGAAATACATAGTGACTGTTTTGTTTGTGTGTATTTCTTTCCACTGATTTCTTGACTTGACTGTTTTGTTGTATGGCCTCTTTTCTTATTATGCACCCCTTGAATGCTTGCTCGCCAAAGCCCAAATGATATGAAACCCCAAAAGGCATGCTTGCTTGTCAAAACCCAAATAATATGAAACCCCAAAAAGCATATGAAGCCATCGTTGTTAATCCCCAACGATAGGGTGTAGGTCTCAATGTATGCAATATAAAGACCAGGTAAAAAACCATATTTATAGGTATGATTTAATGATTTAATTTAAAATTGTCAATTGGGTTTAGCTCGAGTGGTTTGTGCTAAGGGGTGTTTCCTCCCACCCAAGTTCAATTCCCGCAAGTGACACGTCGAGCTCTTAAATGAGCAAGATATTGAAAAAGCCTTGGCTTTCTACAAAATATGGCTTACCTCGGGTACCATCCTCGAAATGAGTAGAAGTGCCTGGTGGGTTTCCCCACACTCTATTCCAAATTATATAATAATAATAATAATTTAAAATTATTTAAAAATTAAAATATAAATGCAAAATCAAAATATTCCCAATAAAAATAATGAAAATTTTGAGGAAACTAGATTTTAGAGCTTACCCACAAACACTTGTTGTATGTTGTTGATGAGGATTGCAAAGGCTAATAAGATTGCTAAATGGGCAACACCAACTTGCACCACACTCCTTTGGGTGAACAAATAGCCCAATTCATTGTTGAAAACCATAATAAACACCCACATCATAGTTCCTACTAGAGAGGAAGTCCCATTGCCACTGCAATGGGAAATTTGTCTCCCTAGGTTGTCCTAGCTTCAAGATGCTTAACAACCCTCACGTTGTATTTACAACAAGGCCATGTGAGATTGGTCTTTAACCATATAGAAACCACGTGGAAATAAGAAAGCTAAGGGATACGACCAGCTCCCATTGATTGATGTTCATGCTATAAGGTATTTAAATATAAAATACCCAACTTGAATACAATATCATCGTCAAACTTCAAGTAAACCTTAGTACACCTCCGCCCAGTGCTTGCACCCGATATTCCCCTGTCGCTTTCTTTGGTTAAATCCTGGCTATAGACACCTTATCTCATGAAGCGCCCATTAGTTTGCTTGTGGAGAATATTGGATTTAGAAAAATAAATATTTTTTATAAGTTTAAAAGGGTGAGAGAATAAAAACAATTTTTTCCAATTGGAGAGAGCTTGTGTGTAGTATTAATGGAGAAGACAACACATGATAAATTCAAGGTTGAAAAATTTAATGGAAAAAATAACTTTAAATTGTGGAAACTTAAAATGTAAGATTTGTTAGTACAACAAGGGTTAAATAAGGCATTAGATGGAAAGAGGAAGAAACTTGCTTCTATGACTGATGAAGAGTGGGGAGACCTGGATGCCAGAGCCCTTAGTACAATTCGGCTATGTCTTGTTGATGATGTATTGTTTAATATTATTGAAGAAGAATCAACAACAAGATTATGAAGCATGATGGAAAGTCTTTATATGGTGGAGTACTTGATGGATCAGATCTATCTGAAGAGGAAGCTATACAACTTAAAAATGAAATAAGGTATGAAAATTGCATATCCTTTGAATGTGTTTAATGCTCTTATTTTTCAGTTGAATAGTATGGATGTTAAACCTGATGACAAAGATAAGGCGATAACATTGTTATGTTCATTACCTGAATCCTGGGACTATCTAGTCACTTCCATTAGTTTTAGTACAACTGAGAATCTTGAATTTGATACTGTGGTTGGAGCTATGTTGTTTGAGGAGGTGCACAGAAAAGGGAGAAAATTTGAGAGGTACATCCAGATCAAAGTCGAAAGGCAAGAAGAGAAAGCTTAAATGTTGGTACTGCAGCAAGACAAGGCACTAAAAGAAGTACTATTGGAAAAGGCATGCATCTAAGGAAGATACCAAAACAAAGGCAAATCCGGTTTGAATAAGGTCCATGTATGATTGATGAATTCTTTTCTATTAGTAATGTCTTTGAATACTATGAAGGATGGATTTTAGACTCTGGTTCTTCACACAATATTTTCCCACATAGTAGTTAGTTTACTTCTTATCAAGCAATTAATGGTGGATTTGTTCTTATGGGAAATAATAATCCTTGTAGGAATGTTGGAGTTGTAAGTGTCAAAATAAAAATGTTTGATGGTGTAATAAGGACATTAATTGATGTTAGACATGTGCATAAATTAAAGAAAAATATAATTTCTCTAGGAGTGTTGGATTCTAGTGGTCATAAGTTTATAGGTCAAGGTGGAGTTTTGAAGGTATCCAAAGGTGCTTTAGTTGTAATGAAGGCGATCAAGACAATAAACCTTTATAGACTGGAAGGAAGTGTTCAAGTTAATGAAGTTGCGGTGGTGTATGAGGAGACAACTGAAGTCACTCATCTATGGAATCAATGTTTGGTTCGTATGAGAGAAAAGGGTCTACAGGTACTGTTAAACTACAAATTACTTTCAAATATAAAATCTTTGAATTTGAAATTATGAAAATATTGTACATTTGGAAAACAAAGTAGACATAAGTTTAAAGCAGGCAATCATGTTAGTAAAGGTGTTCTTGATTATGTACATTCAGATGTGTGGGGGCCATCCCCTATAGTTTATTTTGGAGGATCATCTTATTTTGTAATATTTATAGATGATTTCTCTAGGAAGGTGTGGGTCTATGTTTTGAAAAGAAAAGTTGATGTATTTAATAAATTTAAATAGTTTAGAGTTATGGTAGAAAAGAGAATTGATAGAACAATCACATATTTAAGAATAGATAACGGAGGAGAGTTTACTTATTTAGAGTTTGAAAAACATTGCAAATAATATGGGATCATAAGACATAAAACCACTGTATATACTCCTCAAAAAAAGGGTGTGGTAGAATGCATGAACAAGATTCTTCTAGAAAGAGCAAGCAACATGCTAAACAATTCCAATTTGTGTCAAGAGTTGTGGGCATAAGCAGTCTCAACTTCTTGCTATTTGATAAATCGATCACCGTCAATTGCAATAGAGTGTAAAATCCCTGAAGAGGTATGGACATGTAATCCTTGTGATTATTCAAATTTAAAAATATTTGGTTGTGAATATTATTGAAATATTGCAAAGAAGATGGGATCATAAGATATAAAACCATTGTATATACTCCTCAACAAAAATGGTGTGGCAGAACACATGACCATGACTCTTATAGAAAGAGAAAGGAGCATGCTCAACAATGCCAATTTGTGTCAAGAGTTGTGGGAAGAAGCAGTCTCAACTGCTTGCTATTTGATAAATCGATCACCGTCAGTTGCAATAGATTGTAAAATACATGAAGAGGTATGGACAAGTAATCCCTATGATTATTCAAATTTAAAAATATTTGGTTGTGAAGCATATGCTATCAACGTTCTAAGTTAGATCCTAGGTCAAAGAAATATATCTTTGTTGGTTATGATGATGTAGCAAAGGGATATATATTGTGGGATCCTACTGCCCACAAAATCATCATTAACAAAGATGTAATTTTTAATGAATCTCTTCTCATTAAATCGGAAAATGTAGAAGTTGCGAAACATGAACATGTACCATTGAATAATCAAATTCAATGGAGACCCAACAATCTATAGATACAAGGAAGCAAGAACAAGTTTCTAATGATAAAGAAGTTGTAGATGCTGAAGATATTCAAGAGAATGAGGAAATTCCACAACCAACATCAATAATATCTACACGAGAAAGAAACACCCCTAAGAGGTACAATGATTTTGTTTCGTCTATTTTTTTGATAAGACGATGGGGAAACTTCTTGTTATCAGGAAACAATTAATGATGTTGATTATGCTAAATGGAAGATGGAAATGAAAGAAGAGATGTATTCCTTGGTGAAAAACAAATCTTGGGACATCGTAGAACTTCCTAAAGGTAGAAAGGTTGTTGGATGTAAGTGGGTCTATAAATTGAAGAAAGGTGTTGATGGTAAAATTGAAAGATATAAAACCAGACTGGTTGCGAAGGGGCACTCTCAGATGGAAGGTCCATTACACTTAGGGTCACCTTGTTAGATGATTACTTGAAACCTTTTCCGAGTTAGTTGTTATGTTGTTTTCTAATGACATATCCTTCCTCTAATGGGCTACCTTAGTTGCTACCTCATTTTTCCCATTTTGCACAAAATTGGTAGGTTCAATAACTCTTTTAGTCCCTTTGAGATTATATTTTGGGACACATTTATTGATCTTATATTTTTCTAGAGAAAACATATAGATCTTTCACTTTATGATTTTTCGCATTAGTTTGATTGTTGTTGATCCCTATGCATGCTTTATTGTAATTTATTTCTTGCCATTTTTAATTAATTGCAATTTTCCACTTATTTATGCTTTCCATTGCTTGAATCTCTATCATGCAAATCTATCCTTACCTGGAGGAGACATTCTAATGAACCACACACTATATTTTCTTGACCCACTTTGTCTTTTATATATCATTAGGGACTACCTTACTTGCTTTGTAACACTTTTCTTCTCTGTTGTAAGTTTACATTTTTCATTTTTTTTGTGCTTTCCACTTAATCACGAAAACACTAAAAATCATGTATTATAAAATGAGAGCGGGGGAGGTTATATCTTATATATTCACTGAGTTGTGGAAGCAATCCATTTCATCTTTGAACTAATAACTAATCCTAAGTGGTCTACTTTGTCAGTTGGGTTTTTAGAACCACGCCTTAAGTAGTTTTCCTAGGTCCTTGAGTTCATATTCGAGCTCCTCATGATTGGTTACTCTTACAACCTCGATGGAGTGATAACTTAGTTCCTCTTGCATTACATGTATATGCCCTTGGTCCTCCCTTTTGATTTTAGTCATTGCACAAGTCATTTTTTGTCCATGCTTTGATACAAGGAAAGTTTTGTGTTGAATATTGAGTTGCCCAACTATCAATTTCTTTATCCTAGTGTTAGTCATTTTTCATTTATTTTATTTTGCATGTCAACCATTTTCCAAATCAAGTCAAAGTTTATGACCTATTAAATCAATGCTCATACCTCATGCTAGGTGAAGAGATTCATTATTTCTCTTTATCTAGCACATCTACCCCTCTCAAATGTATCGGATTGATCTAGAGGTTAGACTATGATTTTTTAGTACCTTGACACTTAGTTTCTTTATTGGTTCATTATTATGTGGTCAATAGTGATTTGGATTGTTGGCCCCTCACTAAATTGTTCCTTCTATGTTTAATGTCAACTCATTTATTCACAGTAGTGAGGGTTGTACTACTAACTTGGATCCCATTTTCATTATTGGTGGGACACCCCATGCTTGAAAATGATTTTCATTATTGGGAATTGAATAAGTGGGATTTCTCTACACTACTTACATTTTTTGTAGTGGAAATTTGTACCCGATAGATTACTTATTTAATTGTTCCAAGATTTCAACCAAACATCCTCATCATAATTTTACCTCATGTTGGAAAAAGGGATATATTATTTCCTATCCTTGATGAGTTTACTCCTATTGAGTATGATTCATTGCTGTGGGAGTGCGACATAAAGGCCCCTTAGTATCTTAGTACTCGTAATAATCAATGGCAGGTTTCTTTGCATTCATCATTGAGTTTACATCAATGCCCTATGAGTGTATGATTACTTCAATGTTCGACTCCATCATATTGATTCACACTTTGAAGAAAATCAATTTTGTACCTTGGTATCCATTTTCAGTAATGATAATATATCTTATGACTAACCATGCTTTTCATTATTGATTACCAACCCACTAGTTTTTCTCGTGTTTGACTTTGATATGTTTATTCACATGCCATAGATTCATACACACTAGCACATTTTTTGAATACCTTTGCATTTTCCTTTGATTTCATTTTCCATGCTATTGATATATCCGATCTAATTCAACATTGATATGTTTATATACCTAGTGATGGCTTTGATGCTTTGTACAACTTCCCAACTTCAATGAGCTCTTCTTGGGCTTCACTTTCAAAAGAACACGCTCTGCTACTTAAATTCTCTAGTTGTCCAGTTCCTATGCGCATAACTATTCTGTCTATATTGTGCTTCTTTCAAATTATGCTTATTTTTAACAATCTGGTCTTCCATATCCTTGAGAAAATTTGGCCCAAGTACCACTCTGGATTCTGGGTTATCCCAACTCACTGGAGTATTGCATTTTCCACCATACAAAGATTCAAATGGGCTCATCTTCAATGTAGTCTAATGCCCATTATTGTAGACAAAATCAACCAAATGAAAATAATCTTCCCACTTAGATGGCTTATCCATCACACACATTCTCAACATGTCTTCAATTACTTGGTTTACACTATCTGTCTACCCATCTGACTATGGATGGTATGTTGTGCTAAAATTCATATTTGTACAAAATCCTTTTAATAATCCCCTTCAAAATTTTGAAGTAAACTGTGTGTCTCTGTCTGAGACAATTACCTTAGGTATTCCATGCAACCTAGTAATCTCCCTCATGTAAATTTCTGCAATATTGGTTGTTGTATGAGTCATTTTCACCAGAACGAATTGAGAAGATTTTGTCAATTTATCCATAGCTACCATTATTGAATCATGTTTCCTTGTTGTCATGGGCAACTTAGTGATAGAATCAATGGTTACCACTTCCCATTTCTTCTCTAGAATTGGAAATGGTTGTAGAAAACCTACTGGATGCCTATGCTCAACTTTAACTCTCTGACATTTCGTACATATGACAATGTAATCAAGAAAATCCTTCTTCATTCCAGGCCAAAAGAATTGGCTTCTTACTACTGCAATTGTTTTATGGTAACTCAGATATCTGGCATATGGAACATTATGCATTTCCATTAACACCAAGTTCCTAAGTTCTCCAAAACTAGGAACATAAACTATATTCTTATGCATAAGTACTCCATCTTCTTTAATATCACACCCTTTGAATTTATGTTGTACATTCTCTTGCTGTAAACTATCTTTTACCTATAGGTATTGTTGGTCTGTAACAACAACATCAAGAATCCTGCTCTTTAAATCTAATTGGTGCATACTAATGGTTGTAGCATGCATGAGATGTACCCTTCTATTGAGTGCATCAACAACTTTATTCTCTTTCCGTATGATATGCTTGATGTCAAAGTCATACTCCCTTAAAAATTCCAGCCATCTTGTCTATCTAGAATTTAAAGTTGGTTGTTCAAAAAGGTACTTCAAACCACTATGGTATGTTCTTAGTTCAAATTTATTCCCCGTTAAATAATGCCTCCACATATTCAAGGCATGAACTATAGAAGCAAGATCCAAATCATGCGTGGCATAGTTCCTTTCATGTTCTTTAAGTTTTATGGAATCATAACTAATGACATGCCCATTTTGGGTGAGGATTCCACCAAGACCTTCTTTGCATGCATTTGTACAAACCACAAAATTCTAATTTGGGTCAACAATATTTAAAATAGGTGCACTAGTAAGTAATTCCTTTAACAGATTAAAATTCTCTTCACACTTTGTAGTCCATACAAACTTAGTTCCCTTCTTTTGTAAAAAAGTGATGGGATGAACAATCTTAGAGAACCTTTCTATAAACCTCACGAAGTATTTGGCTAATCCCATAAAAGATATGACTTATGAAACATTCTTTTGTGATGGCCACCCTCTAATGGATTCAATTTTCTTTGGATCCCCTACTATTCTTTCTTTCGAAATAATGTGCCCCAAGTAATGGATCTGTTCTTGGTAAAAGGAACACTTGATTATCTTGGCATACAACTGATGTTCCCTTAGTACTTGCAACACCAACCACAAGTGATTTTCACGCTCTTCCTCAAACTTAGAATAAATAAGTATATAATCCAAGAATACAATGACAAACTTATCCAAATAATTTCTGAATATGCCATTCATTAAGCACATAAAGACATTTGGTGCATTGGTCAGTCCAAATGGAACCACTACAAATTCATAATGTCCATACATGGTTCTAAAGATTGTCTTACTGATGTCTTCTTGCTTGATTCTTACATGATGGTATCTTGATGTCAAGTCTATTTTTGAAAATATATTTACTCCTCTTAGCTAATCAAAGAGATCATCATTTCTGGGTAGAGGGTATTTGTTTTTCACGATGGATTTATCCAACTGTCTAAAGTCAATAGATAGCCTTAATGTTCTATCCTTTTTTCCAAAAAGAGTATTGGTTCTCACCAAGGTGAAAAACTTGGGCGTATGTACCCCTTCTTCAACAATTCTTCTAGTTGCATTTGCAATTATTTCAACTCTGGTGTACTCATTTTGTATGGAGTTTTTGATACTAGGTGTAACACACCCAAACACCTAATCCTTACTTAGGCTGGTGGGGTGTTAAAAATCACCATACTGCCATGTGGAACCCACATGGCTCCACTTCATTTATGCCATCATGTATGGCTCCATCTAGCGTTGACATGGATGTTGATGTGGTACCGAGCCATCGACCTACCGAGACCCTCTTTTGTCTCACACTTGACACTTCTTATCATTATTTTGGTGTCTGATTTGCTGATGGACCGTCCCACCAAAATCACTGGGGCATTGGGCCACTGAACATTCGACCCACTTACACTTCGCATTATCCAAAACTCCCAATCCGGTGACTGAGTTGACATCCACTGCACATGGTTCCATCAAAACTCGTCACCCAACTTGACATGTGGCTACTAGGGAATCGACCCACCGACCCACTAGGGACATCTTATGCACTCAAAGCTCAAATTCCCGATCTAGTGGCCTAGCTGGCACCATGGGAGCATGGCACTGTCACAATCTGCCACCTGACATAACACGTGGTGCACATGACTCGATACGATTCAGTGCTCCAAAAAGTTTGAATTACCTTGACATTGTAAGTTTTAAAACTATGAAGTAAAGAAATGCATACAGATTCTTAAGAAAAACAGAAAGTAATCAATGACTCATACACATACTACACAAATATTTACGTTGAAAACCCTTAACTGGGAGAAAAAAAGTCTTCCGTGGTGCCACACCTCTCAACTATTCATTGTATTAATTTCACCTTTCAGAATACAATATATAAAAAATATTTTAGGCATTACACAACTACCAAAAACCTAATCCCTTAATCCAGTATAAATTTAGAAAACTACCAAAAATAGAGAAAAAAGTTAAAATAACAAAAACTGCCAATTTTATTTATTTATTTGGGCGCTACCTCGAACCTCGTCGACTCTGGGATACCACCTGGAGCTGAATGCTCCATGTAACCAAGGAGGGGAAATCCTGCCCCCCCTGGGACCCCTCTAGGAAAGCACATGACACACATGACACAAGGAGCGAAGGGGGGAGGGATCGTCATATGCATACATCAAATCTGACGCACCCCCCCCACACACATGTAAAGAATATAACACCTACCCAACAAACACATGTCACAATAACCACTTGACACATGGACCAATCCACGAAACACAATGTCATCATCGACACAAGGTTTCTCTACTCAGGTGTTGACACCTGTCCACTGCACATTGGTTGGTCTGTGTCATTTGACATCCTTGGCACATGTTCTCCTCCGATTTCAAACTAACAGGGTAAGTATGGAACCTATTCTTGGAACCTTTCCCTACTAGGATACCAGGCCACCGGGACACCGAGCCACTGAACCCCAAGATTTCAACACTGCACCAACACTCCAGTGTCCTGATCTTCTGATCTCTGGTACCCTAGAACCTTTCCTCAACCAGAAACATGCCCCACTAGGCCACTGGGGAAAAATCAGACTTGGAACAAAATTTCTTCTGAGGGTCCAATACTTTGATACCCTGTGTGTCAAACTTCCTCCTGAGCTTAATTACCAGATCGATGTCTAAGGTTTCTTAGCACTGATATCCTATGGGAGAGTTTCAATGGTGCTAGCTCGAAGGTCTTCATGCCCAATCGGGACCACCCACAACCCACACAATCAAATGCCGATACGCGTTAGCTATTGTGGCAAGCTAGTTTCCACGTTGGCACGCTTGTCACACTGTTGTCACCCACTCTCATTCACAAGAAAGGATTGGAATCCTACGTGGGAACCATGCCCCACTAGGTTCCACGTTATTGGGTTATCGGGAGGTGGAAGTGGTATTTGAAACTTGCGATAGTACGAAAGTAGAGGGGTAGAACATTTACCGGAACCTTACCCCACCAGATATCAAATATTGCTAAAGGGAAACAGGTCTATGAGACCCACTGAGGGTCCGATACTCTGATATATCGGTGTCAACCCCTTCCTGATATTAATACAAAGGATCTATAGATGAGATATCTTTGCCCATAGATCTAACGAATGACAATTCAAAGGCATTGATGCAAAGGGGTAAGCTTGAGATGACACACACTAAACTCACCCATGAACTAGACACTAACAAGTGTCATTCCATATGACACTCTAGCCACCATGATGGCATGAAATGTCATGTCGATATCATCCTCACTCTCTCCTCGCTTGTAAATGGAAGGGAATGGAACCACAGTGCTGTAACCTTGCCACTAGGTATTGGGTATGTGGGAAAACACAGGTTTGTAATCAATTTTCTTCTGGTGTTCCAGGGATTTGATAACCTGGTTAATCGAGGGCTCCATACCAGTTATAAATCAACTATGGAAATCAAGAGGCTAGGGTGTAGCCTCCCTTCTGATCCTACACCTATCAATCACCTCGAGTTTACGCAAGAACTTTCAACAGGTAAGTGTGAGTCGTGGAACCTCAACTGTGGAACCTTGTCCCATCGGGTTTAGGGTATTAGGGAAAACATAGGTTTGGGACCCATTTTCTTCCAGTGTTCCAAGGATCCTATAACCTATTTAACAAAGGGATCTACACAAGGATCTAAACTCTCAGTGTCGATCAAACGATGAATATTATCCTTCCCTCCAATCCAACAGTTACTATTTCTCATGGATGGACATAGGGGAAACTTCGATAAACGAAGGATTGATCCAGGACTTACTGTTCCACTATCATTTCCATAATATTTTACTATATTTTAGTATGACATACTTCATCTCTTAAACCTATAATGAAGACTTCGAGCCCTGCAAACCTTCCTTTCCAGAATTGGGGAACATGCAAAGTTTTATCAGCCTTCTCTGACCCTCAACACATAAGCTTCACAAATAATTTATTATCAGTTTGAAAGGAGAATACAATGCTTTATTTCAACTCATACTTAACCTTTGTTCCTTCAATTTTACAGTTTCTTACTCAATCCCATACAATTCTGTTGAATTTACAAGCGTGCATAATTACACATTATACAACGTAAAAGACTTGCAGATACTACAAGTATTCATTCCAATTATACAAGCATATCTATCCATGAATGCACTCACAGGAAACAACCATTCATTTTATTTAAATACACCGGGTATAAAAATACTTATCAGTTCATGAGAAGTAGTCATCCCAACTGAATGTGGGTGAACACCTTTCCACCCAACCATAGGCTCAGATGCACTTAAACTATGCATTCTGGCCACCCCTGTTCCAAGCCATGATACCCCTCAAGAGTCTCTCAGGTTCTCAACGTTTCTCTATACTCTAAAAAACTCTGGTATATCTCCCCACCCACATATGGGTTCTCTTTTTTTCAACGGCCTCTACCCATGCATTTCCCCAATCAAAAGAGTTGTCTGTCCTCCTGCACACCCCCCATGTTTTTTTCCTCTGCCTCCAATGAAGGTTCTCAACCCGTTCGTCTTCCCTTCTATCAAAAGGAAGCCATGGGGTAAATTTGGGGACTGCAAATGGGTACTTTGTTGTACCTCTAGCTAACAATTTTTTCTATCCTATCCAGGTCTTCCATGCTTCCATTCATTGAGGGTGGTTGGTTTCCCAACTACCAATCCTCCCTCATTAGACAATTTGCTTTGAGATCAGGAAAAAGGAAAATAACTTATTATTTCCAAAAATAATTAATTCAGAAAGAGATTTAGGCTCTCTTAGCATAATGAGTCCCTCTCTCTTTCCTGTAGTGGTATCATGGTCAGTACTAAAGGCTTCACCCATCAATCAACTGTTATGATTTTACATTACACATTATCACATTTTCATCGTTTAAAATCCATAACATGGCAACGTTATCCCCATGTTGAGATAAACCATTATTAATCATAGTTAATTACAATTATTTTAGGGGGGTTAAAAATGGGGTGTTACATCCCCTCCCCCTTGAATAGGAACACTGCCCTCATCTACATCTCAACAACACTTGTCACGCTTTCATCTTTCAACCACTTCAACAATGTACCCTTTTTCCTCACAATATGGTCTATTTACCTACCCCTGACATTCCAACACATGTCTACAAAAAATAGCAAACAACATGCATATTAAATCAATTCAATGCATAAACATCCAATTTTGTTCGTAATTTAGGAAGAAAGGTACATATCAACACAATACTTATCTGTGCAACTCATGGATCTGCATCCATATGGCTGACACATTTACTCGGCTCACTATTTTTCCTTTAACATATTCATTGTGATCATGACCCTAATTAACATATACAATTTTTTATTGAAGTCTCCTCTTCCTTGTGGTCACTCACTTTCTAGGCTCATGCATCCCCTTCTCTACTGCATATTCCCTCGATCGATCCATATTACATGCCAAGGCTTTCTCACACATGAAGAGTTTTAGAGACTTCATTGAGTATTACATCCGAGGCTTCCCTCAGGCCTACTCTGTCGAGACATCCCTCAGGCCCAATTTAACACAATACAACCATATCAAGGTGATTATGAAATACATGGTCTTGATGTCATAAGACTGGCCCTTTTTCCATGCTTTTCCAGCCCGACAATTGTTATCTGTCTCTCCAGGATAAATCTATCTTCTCACCTGTACCACATGCACACATAAACCCATGAGATATTTTCATAATAATTCCAATCAAAATTATTTCAAATCTGCTCCCCACAGATTTCAAATTTCACTTGTCCATTTTCCAGGTCTGTTACTTATAGAAACCAGATTATGCAAGTATGAGGCTTCCTTCTCATAGTAGTTTGGCTCTTTGCAATTCAACATGAATTGATCTTCCTTATGGAATTATATTTCTTCCATATCCAAGACCATTTTTGTTCCTGCAATTTCAATCTTCACACAACCAAACAAATTGTTATTTTCCGATGCACATTTACAGTGGTTCTCAAACAATTCTTAGAATTGTTCATACCAACAATTGCATCACATTTATCTATTCAATGTTATGAAGTAAAAAGAATTATAATTCCTTGCACATGCATTATTTTTCATTATACCAAACTTTTCATGCAATCAATTTTCATATAACTTCAATCAATGTGCCAATGTCCATGGCTGCATTTACACACAATGCATCCTTTCATTGCTTTCAGATTTTCCACGTTTTATGTTAGTCATTTCACCATGGTGAGTTGGAACTCAACCAACCTCTCACCACATGGATTCTTTAGTCACATTCATTATTACATTAAGAATGAGTTTCTTGCTTTGAGCTGATTGTGACCTCAAATCAACATACATTATATGAAATTAAATTTCATATGAATGCATTCAAGCATTCTTTGTTTACTGGTAACCAGGGTGCCAATATTAATGACCACCCAATTTTCTTTCCTTCTACTGATTCTACAATTTTATTGGGATAATGGAAGATCTTCCTTCTATAATGGGCAGTCCAATGCCTTCCTTCTTTCATGAAACATGCATCTCCTAAATGCATTTAACCATCATGCTACTTATGAGCAATCATTTGTTTGCAAATATATGCTCTCTTGACAGATCCCTTCACTCAGTTCCTCCACATGGAACTTCTTCAACATGCAACTCCCTTGTTGCATCCAACAAAACCTGAAATGATCTCATTTTTCAAGCGTTAATAACAAACCTCATTTATTTAAGTATTTCACCCAATATTTCAAATGAAATCATAAACATACATTTCTAATTGCATCCAAGACACATATCCACACATTTGATATATACATTCATTCTATGTTCTTGCATTCACCATGTGATTCCATGCACTTAACCACATGCATCAACATAATGTGTTTGTGTGTCTACCATTGGCACACTTTATAAATTCAAATGCACATATAATTAAAATCATTTTATTCATGATTTCTCTTAGTCATTCTCATGTAAACTTCACAGGCATAATCATATTTCCTTATAATCATAAATACAAAGCAATTCTTGCTCATTTTCTCTTTCAACTATCTACACTAGCTCTTTTTGAGGAAAGGAACACAACTCCCCCTCTTAGCTAATATTCAAACGAATCTAGACTCTTCAAAACAGAGTCAACTGTGTATCCACGGTATTACCTAATCCTGGAAACTATAGTTCTTGTCTCACAACTCACTCATTCACGCAGTCATACCATGCCTTTAAGCATATACACATGCACAAATACTAGCAAGCAAGTACACCACTTGCACACTTTCCATACACATGTAGTTTTAATTAATATCATCCTTTTCTGATGGGAACTTATAGTCATTCCTATGACAAGTCTCACATGCATATTCATAATTATGTTTTCCTATTCGAAAACACTCAACAAGAGGTCACTCTTTCCCATTTGCTATAAAAGCATCCCAAAAATTAGAATTTCAAATAAGTAATTATAACATTACCCAAGGTAGAAAGATACTAATTCCTATCTCTCTTCACACCTCAAATCATTCTTGGTCAACAAACCCTTATTGAGGGAATTCCTACCTAAATTCCCTTTCATTAATACATGGGCATACCCAACCATATATGTATGGATATCATTCATATATGGATGTCATCTACCCGATTAAACTTCAGGAGAATTTCCAAGCACTCTCTTTACTAGATTTTGGATCAACACCTTACAGATCCCTTTCCTTATCCTCATAATATGTATTCCAACTATTTTTCTCCCATCATTATCTGAGTACTTCCATACCCTTATCAACCTACCTTCCTAATAAAAACCAACAACAGTCCAAGGGACTTATTTTATTTACAAGATTAAAGATATTTTAATGAACATGCCATTCATCCCAGGGAACCTCTAAATTCCAGCAACACCTAATTATTGTCTCAAAAATCCATTTACTTTGCTTAAATGAATACCCCCAATTTTTTTTCTTTAGTTATAGGTCAATTAAATTGACCTTAACAAATTTACAATAGTCCTCCGAACATGAGGAGTTATTTATACAACCACCAAGGTTGTCAGGGATATGTCCACCCATACTTATAGACAACATTACAACCTATTTAAAACAGTCAAGCTCACCCATTCTCTAGACTCATGCATCCTTATAACACGATTTTTCTCTTTCGACCATTTACATTGAGATTTAGCATACTCCCACTCATGTAGGAGTATTTTTCATTTGAACAAAATATAGTTCTTATGTTGTAAATCAACATGTAAATTTCCTCCTATAAGATAATTCCAAAAACAAGATTTTGATATGCAATCCTTCTTTTGAAGGAACTTATGCAACTTAGTAATCACGCTCTTAATGAAAATAATACTTTTCATAGGCTCATTTTTTTCTTGATATATCAGTCATGTGAGTATTCTCTAGTCCATCCAGAGATAGTTTTTGAAGCTCAACTATGATACCATTTTGTAACACACCCAACCCCCTAACCCTTACTTAGGCTAGTGGGGTGTCAAAATTTCCTCTTCTTCATTTCAATTCCTTTCTCTAAATTAATATCATGGTTGGATTATTCTCATCAAGAGCTTTCCAATGATTATAACCACTGAGATCTGGATCAAAATTTATGGTCTTCCAATTTTTTTACTCCTTCATTGGCCAAAATAACCATACTTCCACGTGGCTCCACATAATTTGTGCCATCCCACATGGCTCCATTTGGTTCTCACACGGCTGTTGATGCAACACTGAGACACTAGCCTATCATGACCCTTTTCCCTCCCGCACTTGACACTTCTTATCATTCTTCTGGTGTATGATTTGTTGGTGGATTGGCTTACCAGACTCACCGACTCACCAAGCTCACCAAGGCATTGAGCCACTAGGAGATTGGCCCACTTACACTTCACATTACCCAAAACACCCAATCTGGTGACCAAGATAACATCCAATACACATGGTCCCATCGCGACTCACCACTTGGCTTGACACATGGCTACCGGGGCACCAACCCACCAGCCCGCTAGGGACATCTTACACACAAACCTAAAATGTCTGATGGCCTAGATGGAACCATAGAAATGTGACACTATCACAGCCTGCCACCTGTCATGACATGTGGTGCACATGACTTGATATATTTCACTACTCACAAAACTATGAATTACCTTGACATGAGGCACAATAACCACTTGACAAGTGGACCAATCCATGCCATGCTACATCATCACCGACATAAGGTTTCCCCACTTAGGTGTTGATACATGTACACTACGCATTGGTTGGTCTATGTAATCCAACTTCCTTGGCACATTTTTTTGTCCTCTTTCAAACTAACAGGGGAAGGATGGAACCTGTTTCCAGAACCTTGCTCCACTGGGACACTAAGATCACTGAGCCACCAACCCCCAAGATTTAAACACTATGCTAATGCTTAGGTATCCTGATATTCCGATATCTAGTACCCTAGAACCTTGTCTTGATCGGAAACATGCCCCAATGGCCCACCCAGCCACAGGGGAAAACTCATATTTGGAACAAAATTTCTTCTGGGTGTCTGGTACTTCGATACTTTGGGTGTCAAAATTACTCTTGAGATTAATTACTAGATTGAAGGCTGAGGTTCCTCAACACTCAAATATGACGAGAGATATTCAATGGCACTGGATCAAAGGTCTTCATGCCCAACCGAGATCACCCTCACCCTGCACAATCAAACGCCGACACGTGTCAGCTACCATGGCATGCTATTTGCCACATTGGCACCCTCGTCACACCGACATCACTTGCTCTCGTTCACAATCAAGGATTGGAACCCTACGTGGGAACCTTGCCTCACCAGGTACCGGGTTATCGCAAAGTGGAAGTGGTCTTGGAATTTTTTGATAGTATGGGGGTAGAGGGGAGAAACCTTTACCAAAACCCTTCCCCACCGAATATTGAATATCAAATATCGCTAAATGGAAGAGAGTCTTGGAGACCCACTGAGGATCTGATACTTCGATATATCGATGTCAACCCCCTCCTGAGATTAACACAAAGGATCTATTATTGAGATATCTAGCCCATATATCTGACGACTAACAATTCAAAGGCGTTGATGCAAAGGCCTTATCCCGATAGGGCCCACACTAAACTCACCCACAAACCATACACTAATAAGTGTCATTCCCCATGACACCCTAGTCGCCATGCTGGTACAACATGTCGTGTTGATGTCATCCTCCCTCTCTCCTTAGTTGTAAATGCAAGGGCATGGAACCATAACACTAAAACCTTTCCATTGGGTATCAATTATTGGGGAAAAGACAGGTCTTCGACCCTATTTCTTCCAGTGTTACGTGGATCCAATAACCTGGTTAAATGGGGGATCCACACTTGTTATAAATTAACTATGAAAATCATACAGTTGGGGTGGAGCCTCCCTTCCGATCCTACGACTTTCAATCACCCATATTTTACAAAGAGACTTTCAACGGGTAAGGGTGAGTCGCAAAACTCTGACTGTGGAACCTTTTCCCACTAGGTATCGGGTATCAAAGAAAACACAGGTCTGTGACCCGATTTCTTCTGGTGGTCTAGGGATCTGATAACCTGGTTAATAGAGGGCTCCACCTCAAGATCTAAAATCTAATTGTTGATCGAACGACAAAGGTTATCCTCCCCTGTGATATGACGGTTAATGTTTCTCACTGATCGACAAAAGGGAAACTTCGATAAACCAAGGATTGATCTAGGACTTGTTGTTGCATTGTCATTTCTAGACTCATTCTACCAGAGTTTTAGTATGGCATCCTTTGTCTCTTAAACCTCCAATGAAGACTTCGATCCCTACAAACCTTCCTTTCCAAAAATGGGGAATATGCAAAGTTGTATTAGCCTTCTCTAGCTCCCAACACATAAGCTTTACAAATAATTTATTATCAGTTTGAAAGGAGATTACAATGCTTTAATTCAACTCACACTTAACCTTTATTCCTTCAATTCCCTCACATGTTCTTACTGAATCCCATACAATTATGTTGACTGTACAAGCAAGCATAATTACACATTACACTATGTAATATACTTGCAAATACTACAAGGATTCATTCCAATTATACATGCCTATCTATCCATGAATCCACTCACAGGAAACAACCATTCATTTGATTTAAATACATCAGGTATAAAAATACTTATCTGTTCATGATAAATAGTCATCCCAACTAACTGTGGTTGCATGCCTTTCCACCTAACCATAGGATTAGATGCACTTAAAATCTGCATTCTATCCACCCCTGTGACAAGCCATGATACGACCAGGTAGTCTCTTAGGTTATCAATGTTTCTCTCTACTCTGAAAAACTTTGGTATGTCTCCTCAGCCACATGTGGGTTCTCTATTGTTCAATAGCCTTTGCCCATTCATTTCCCCCAAAAAAAGAACTGTTTTTTCTCCTGCACACCACTTGTGTGTTTTTCCTCTACCTCCAATAAAGGCTCTCGATTCGTCCTTCTTTCCTTCTGTCAGAAGGAACCCGTGGGGTAAATTTGGGGACTGAAAATGGGTACTCTATTGTACCTCTAGCTGACATTTTTTGCTATCCTAGATATGTCTTCCATGCTTCTATTCATTGAGGGTGGTTGGTTTCCAAACTACCAATCCTCCCTCATTAACTGATTTTCTTTGAGATTAAGAAAAAAGGAAATAACTTATTATTTCCAAAAATAATTAATTCAACAAGAGTTTTGGGATCTCTTAGCATAATGAAACCTTCTCTCTTTCCTCGAGTGGTATCATGGCTAGTACTCAAGGCTTCACCCATTAGTTAGTTATTTGTATTTTAAATTACACATTATCACATTTACATCATTTACAAGCCATAGCATGGAACATTATCCCCATGCTGAGATAAACCATTATTAATCATAGTTAATTACAATTAATTCAGGGAGGTTAAAAATGGGGTGTTACATGGGGAAACTCCTAGTACTAAATCAATAGAGAAATATGTCTCCCTCTTTGGTGTCAATCTTGGTATTTCTTGGAATACATCATCAAATTCTTGCAATACTAAAAAATCTTCTAGGCTTGGCCCTTTTGTCTTTTCTGGTTCTTCTATATGAGTTGCATATAATTGACAATGTTTCCTGAAACATCTCTTCAATTGTAAGGCTGAAATCTCCCTTATAGAAATGGGTCTTGGGATTCCTTTCAAAATGTTTTTTTTCCCTTCTTCATCAAGGCATGTAAATGTCTTGTTATGGAAATCTAGGACGACATGATGCTTGTCCAACCAATCCATTCCAATTAGGATATCATAAGATCCTAATAGTATGAGATTCATATCATAAATTTCATTTAATCTATTCAGATTTATTGGAAAACCTTTGACTATCTCATTGATCCTTCTTTTGGTTCCAGTGGCTAGCCGAACCAAACTTGATTTTTCGAGATTACTTTTATCCAAATGTAATTTGTCCACTACTTTAGGATCAATGTAACAATGGCTTGATCATGAATCAATTAATATAGAAACATGCTGATTAATGATCTTACCTTCCACTTCGATCATATGGGATTGATATTCTTCTTGTTGATCTTCTAAGGCTACATATATTCTTGAAATATTTTTTCTCATGTCTTCTATTGTAGTAGATTCTTGGATGTTGTGAATGGTCTTCATTTTATATCTTCTGTGAGGGAAATCATTGTACATGTGGTATTATTTGCATCCCCAACATTGGATTGGTGGTCTTCCTCTTTTCCCAAGGAGTCTTCTTTCTTGGATTCCTTCTTAGCAGACCAATCTTGCCGATTTGTATTTCGACTATTTCGGTTGAAAGGAGGTTTGAATCCCTTTCTTCTCTGATCATAATTCTTCTTATTATCCTTCCAAGATTTTTTCAAAGATTATCTTCCCTTTCCTTGCTTGTACAAGTACTTAGCTTTCCTAATGGTTTCTATCGAAGTTCTAGGCTCATCATATTGAATCTTTTCCTTATAAAATGATGGCAGTCCTCTAAAAAATATCTGTATCTTGACCTTCTCATCCTTGATAAATCCCACATACTTCAACAATCCTAAGAACTTCTTTTCATATTCTCCCATGGTCATGCTCCCCAACTTAAGTTCAAAGAACTCTTGCATCTTCTTTTCATAGTAGTGTTGTGAAAGATACTCTTTCTAAAAATACCTCTTGAATTGCTTCCAAGTGATTATGTTCTCATTAATGTGCTCCACTTGCTTCCACTGATCCCACCACATAGAAAATTTTCCGTGCTAACATTATGTGGAAATTCTGTCTTTCAGATTAGATGAATAATTTTGCAAATGAAAATACTTCCCAATTCCAAGAAACTAGGCTTCAACATCATCTTCCCTTTCTCTTTCGCTATCAAAAGATGGTGGATTAAGATTCCTTAGCTCTCCTTGCAAACCATCCCACTCATGTCTTCTTCTTTGATGTCTGACATGAGACACTTATGGACTTCTTATGGAGTCTTCAGACGCATAGAATTTCCTTGTTGAATAAGAAGGTGAGTGATGTCTATGAGTTCTCCTAGCACTTCTTGAATGATTGACTCTTCTGTGGTTATCTCTTCTTTCATGTTTTTTTCCTTCTTCCCCCTGTCTTGAACCTGATCCATTTCTTGCTTGTCTTTGCAACTGATTTTTTGCATCATTTAGGCATATATTTGATTATGTTCTTCCATAATCTTCTTGTTATATACTTTGTAACTACACACTTCTATTTTCAAGGTTCTCACAATTTCTATTAAGGTTTCTGGTTCCACTTTGCTCCTATGACCATTAGATTCTTTCTCTGCATTTCCAACACTCATATTCTGACCTTTGGCTTCTCTTTCATGACTGCATGCTTCCTCTCCTTCCTCCATTTCTTGAATATGCATTTTAAACTTAAAATGATATGTTTACACTCTTAATTCTACAAGAAAGTGTGCACATAACATAATTTCTATTAGACAAAAGAATAACATGGATACTAATTTATGGAAAAAAGGACTGTAAAATGTATATAATATTTTTTTTTTGTTTCGTTAAGGTCACCAGTCACCTTATTCCTAGTTGACTGTGATCTCTACTAACCAATTTTTTTTTCTAGGTGCATAACTAGATTCCTTTCTCTGAGATATTTCCAACGACTATTCGTTTGCTCAATTCTGAGCTCAGAGAAAAAATTTATTCCGTTATGAAGTTTATGGCATTTCCCCCCTTCTACAGAGGTCTCTCAAGTTGACTTGGCATCCACATGGACCCTTTCATGTGTGATAAACGAAGTGGAAAATGACACAACTACTGACACAACACCAACATGGCATATGACGTGGTAGCTAACATGGCCACCATCCTACTAGAATATTGGGGCATCGGGATGTCACATTGAAACAGGCTTGGAAACTTTTGAGAGCCCGGGGTCTGATATGGGCCCACTGATCCACCGAGACACTAGCCCACTAGGTGTTGGCGCACGCACGCGGTAAGGTTCAAGACCTTGGGTTCAAGGTAAATAGTCCAACAAAACCCTACACATACCGGCCCTTTTGGCATCACCTGCGAGCAAGCAAAGTCTCACCCGTGGTATCTTTATGGGGACTGCAAGAACCAAGATTCTGCAGCTGTGAGGGAATGAAGGGAGACATGCTCGGTCATATCTGACATATTCTCTCGCACACTAGATCCTAGTTAATTTGACCACGTTACTTACTTCTTTATGCACATTAGTCTCTATTCTTAGCAGTTAGCATTTTGACATACATTAGGCTTTACTGTGCATAAATCTATCAACATCACCAGTAAAGAAATGCATTCATCTACAATAAAGACAAAATATACATAGTAAAGATATGAATAAATCTTCCACAACATAATTAGACACAGAGATACTGTGGTTCACTCCCTCCTGGGCTACATCCACAAATATTTGCTTCTTTATTATATTTAAGGTTTTATGCTTGCGCTCTGTGCTACAATAGAAGTTTAGTGCATATTCTTCGGTTTACCTTCATGAATTCTTTACAAGGAATATCCTACAATCACAACTAGTACTCTCTTCTTCCTCTTCTGTCTCTGCTACTTTCACTGTTCTCGCCTCTGAACTTCTCATCAAATTACTCTATGATCTTTCTTCTCTTCTCTTCTTCTAAACTTCTCCTTTCCTTTCTTCTTTTTCTGTCTTCATTCTTTGGTTTTCTTCTTGCTAGCTCATAATGAGTTGGCTCCCACTTATACTTGGCTGGTGACAACTCATTTTGAGCTGGATACAACTCATTCTCGACTAGTTTTCCCAGATTTTACGAGACCTTGTTCCTTCCTATCCCCTATCTTTTTCGCTCTCTTCCCTCTTCTTTCTTGATCCTCTTGATCTTCTTGATCTGGGCCTTTTCTTTCTACTTCGTTTCTTCTCCCTGTTCTCGATCCAACCTTCCTTCCCAACAATGGGCTATTGGGATATCAAGATATCACTGAGGAACAAGACTTGATACTTCTGGGGGTCCGGGGGTTCGATATGGGCCCACCGATCTACCAGGTAGACTGAGACAACAGGGGCACCCAACAAAAAACTCCACCCTAATCTTAATCAATGACCAAGATCGCTCGACCTCCTAGATCCAACAATCAACACTTAAGGCACTGAGGTGCAGGTTTATCTAACATCTGCGACACATGACACCTTATCCTCATGACACATGGGATAACCACAATGCTACACGTGGCATTAACATGGTATTATCTTGTATTTAACAACATAGGACATGGCACCAACCACCTGTCACCCTTTTCTTCTTGTTGATGTTTTTCCACCTGACATAGCTTCCATGTGTGTTGGATGTGGCAGATGACATGGCCATCGGGGGAAATAACCAACCGGTGTATTGGGATACCGGGATATCACTAAGGGACATGAATTGAAACTTTTGGGGGTTTGATATGGGCCCATCTGGCTATTGGTTCCTTGCACATGACACCACTTAGATTTTTTTGATATCCGGTATCCGGGACACCGACTCACCGGTAAAAAGTTTACATTGAGTGTGGGCTCCGCAGGGTTCTGTGACTCTTTTGTTCTTTTAAATAATTTCCCCATGCTTGTGGGATATAGGTATCTTTCCAACTACGGATAAACAACACTTAAAGAACCTTCACGAAGGCGAGATCGATGATGGTTGAGTGCCTGCTACTCTTGGAGCATAACTGTTGCTTTCAATGTTCGAATTGAGAAAGAGAGGTTCAATGGAAAAACCAGGGCCAAAGAGCAGTGTTTAACCATGGAAATTCTCATCCAAACATTTCCGAATAACCATTAATTAATTCAAGGAATCCTTCCAATTTTTTTGTAGCAGGCCCCTTCAAAGGTCAGATATTGAAACCAACTGCTTTGATACCACTCTGTCATGCACCCAACCACCACCACAGGCTGGGCATGCAACCACCAGAATTCCCTCCGAGACACTATGATACCTATCTGTGACACACCCAACCACCAAGGATGAATCATACTACCTCAAGAGCCTCTTCTTAAACTAATTTCGAATATCTGATACCAACAACTAAATAAAGAAGCATGCAATAACACATGCAGTTATCGATATTCATGTTAAACAATAAAATAAAGAATAGTATTCCATGCAAAAAAATAACCAACAAGAAAGCACATTATTAATTCATATCTTAGAGATATTAATCAATACACAACGAAAATAATTATGTATAAACAGAGAAACACTATGACATAGATCACTTATCTTCAACAAAACCAGTCACCAACTGGATGCAGGCTAATGACGTTCCACCCAACCTTAGATGTTGTTGTTCCAAGTCTCAATAGTAGGTCACCCCCAAGCCAGGGCTATGAATCCACAATGAAAGGTTCCAGGATGACACTTAGTTTCACAAACCAGTCAACACTTAAGATCTCAAAGGTTTCTCAACACACAACAATCCAAAGTTCACCATCTCTCTTCTCCTAGCTTGCACAACCCAAGAGATCGAACCCCCTTCAATGCCATGCAGTCCCTCAGGCTATCCACCTCCTTCCAAGGCTCCAGTGCATTTGGTCGAGAGTCTCAAATCTGAAACTCTCCAAGACTCGCAATTGTGATTGGGTTTATCAAAATTCCAATGCCTCTATGCACTCAGGCATAAATTCATTACTGTAATAATCAACAATCACTTACAACCAATAAACAATGGATCTTCTCTTCCTTTAATTCATTCCCATGTCCTGATCCAGAGTAAGAATGAATGATGAAAACAAAAATGAATGAGTGATTGATCCCCCCAAGACAATCAAGAACAAGGATTTTGTATCGAGATACTCCAAGGCCAATGTGATATCCCCAAGAGACTCATGTGCCCCCTCCTATGCCCCAACACAACATGGGTGATAAATAATTGAAACAAAGCATAAAGGTTTAGTCCCTCGGTTCCCCCCCCTCTCTCATGGAATTATATCCCCTATAACTCTTGTCCTTGTTTATCCTACAACCAACGATGTACTTTTATTATTATAATGTTCAAATCATTACATTTCCTAGGCACTCCGACCTTTTTTTAATTGTTCGGGCACTCCGACCTCTCATCAAGTAAACAATTACATTGTTAAATTGGAGACTCAAAACCGGGGTATTACATATCAAGTAATATTTTGCGTGTTTCCATGTGTGAAAGTATTTTGAAGTTTGTGAGTGTTGGAACACTTCTCTTTTGGAACACATCACATCCGATTCAAGGGCTATACTAATAGGCTTCATACAAGTTCTTTTCTTGTATTCTCTTTCTTCATGCTCACAAACTTATTTTGGAATGAATTTAATTGGGGGAAAATTACTATTTAGATGGTTTCTCTATCAATTTGGTGGTAAATGAACTAGACTAGTAGGGAGGTTTCAACATTCTTTTAGCCTCAAGGGTTAGCTCAATCGGTTGAATCATTGATTCAGGTGGATATTGGTGGCCACCCACCTATTCCAACTGGCTCCTCTTGACAATTTTTAGTTCAACACATTTCTCTATAATGATGACATTTCTTTGTAATTGTGGGTTCTGCACTTATGAGGCTATCCTGAAGCCCTACACAACATCCAGGTGGATATTGGTGTCCGCCCACCTATTCCAACTGACTTATTTTGGAATTTTTCATGTCAGTACATCTTTCTGTACTTCTAGGGCCGTTTTGGGGCCCTAAACAGTGTTTATTTTGTCTTTCCACAATCAAAATGTAGACAAAGTCAAAGTATGATGACATAATGTGTAGTTCCCGAAAATACCTTTCCAACAGTCTATCACACGCCTAAAACAGAGGTCGTTTGCAAAAGTTACGACCACAGGAAGTTGAGGTACTAACTTACCCATCGAGCCCCACATAACTTTTGGTGTTTCATCTCCTAGGGTTAGGGTTTTGGATGTCTAGGGTTTTGGCATTCATGAGTAATGTTAAAAAGGCCTCTGGAGCCTCATTGTAATCATTTTGCTCAGACATATGCACGTAACAACCACATCTCTTCGAGCAAGTTGTTTTTCAGTTCTGTAGCTTTACAGTTTCAACCTATTTTATTTATTCAATATAAGTTATTGTTCACTGGATATCTGTTGTTGTTCTCTGTATCTCTGTGTTATTGTATTCAATCTATTATTCATTTCGTTCCGATCATAAATCCGGATCAATCATCTGCCCAATGCATGTTGTCGATGGGAAGAGCTTAGGTCACATGTTCAAAATTTCGATTGAATCCCTTAGTGTTACTAACAATATTGTGGCTAGTGGTTGAGGCACCCTACATCTGGATATTTTAAATTCCCACAATAGGGTTAGGGTGTTACCTACACCTACCTAATGTTGGGTTTGCATGCCCATATTTCCTGGTTTACCTACTCATGGAGCTTCTAAATAAAATAAAATATAAGCTTAGTTTTGGCCTTTTGGTTAATGTGTGTTGTTTTGGGATAAAACCCTAGCCACTTCCTATCTTTCCTATAATTCATGGTACTTTCTTTAGTTCTTTTCAGGTGTTCGATGTTGGCAATTAGTATAGTTCAAAATTATTCTTGGGTGGTGGTTACATTTCAAAAGTATAACTATAGGGCTTGAAATCCTCTACTTCTTTCATATAAGTCAAATTCCATGTAAATATGTTTAGTAAGATACTATAGGTAGGATAAATCAACTTTATTAGGCTCATTGATCGATTTTCTAATCTGCATGGCATTGACTTGATTCCTAGTCTCTCTAAGTTCAAAACAACTAACTCACTAGTGACAGTTCCTAGGCCTGATTCCTAGTCTCTCTAAGTTCAAAACAACTAACTCACCGGTGACAGGTCCTAGGCCTAATTCCTAGACTCTCTAGTTTTCAACATCCCTTGATGGTCTAGACCTTAATGTCTATTACACAAATTATTGCTCAATCCTTATTAAAATATTGGAGGTGGTTTGGCGAGATGGTTGGGAAGTAGTGCTTGCACGCTCCCCATTCGGGTTCAAATCCCCGATGAAACACGACCCGTTGTGATAAGGTTAGAAGGATAGACACCCCCCTTTAGTGGGACCCCCCTCGTGGGTGTGTCTCCGGACGTCTCGGTCCTTGCTAAGTCATAAGTTTTCTGCTAGGCAATGGTTTGCGAACTGTTGACACTAGCCTAGGGTTTATAGTGGCAACAAACTATATTTAAACCTGGGCTTCATCTAAATAATCCCGACCAATAACCAATTCCCCTAAATCCAAAAAAAAATCCTTTTAAAATATTAGACTCAATATAGTAAACCACACCTTTAGATTTACTATAAAGGTATTTTTCCAAAGGGGCATTTAGCTAAGTGATACAACAACTTATTAATTGCAAGGAAATAATCTTCAAATGGTCTTAATCCGTTATCTCTATTATGTAAGTTATTGACCCAAGCTAAGTGATAGAGCAACTTATTAATTGCAAGGAAATAATCTTCAAATGGTCTTAATCGGTTATCTCTATTATGTAAGTTATTGACCCAAGCTAAGTGATGAAGCAACTTATTAATTGCAAGGAAATAATCTTCAAAAGATCTTAATCCGTTATTATCTATTATGTAAGTTATTGATCCAACCATATTTAAAATGTTCTTAATAGGTTATCTCTATTATGTAAGTTATTGAACCAAACTAAGTGATGGAGCAACTTATTAATTACAAGGAAATAATATTCAAAGGGTCTTAATCCGTTATTCTCTATTATGTAAGTTATTGACCCAACCATACTTAAATGTTGGAATCTAAAAAGCAATTGTTCTTAAAGTTAAAATCATAATAAAAAGTAATGCTTCATTCCATCTCAAAGTGGACCACTAGGCTGCATGATGTGTTGTTCTTAAACTTAAAATCATAATAAAAAGTAATGCTTTATTTCATCTGAAAGTTCACCACTAGGCTGCATGATGTGTTCATTAAATATCTAAACGTGTTCGTTAACTTTGGGAGAAATAAGAGGTGTCAAGAGGTGTCAAGTTTAGTTGTTCTTGACTAATTGAACTAACCTTCAGACTTGTTTATAAATAAATATATTTATATAAATAAAAAAAAAAAATTATATAAAAAAATCCCATATCACATCAAAGTAAGGTATCAAGTTCAGTTGTTCCTGACTAATTGAACTAACCTTCTGAACTAACCTTCAAACTTGTTTATAAATAAATATATTTATATAATATTAATTATATAAATAAAAATAAAAATAAAGTTATATAAAAAAATCCCATATCACATCAAAATGAGAAGGAGAAATTGAATGAATGAACATTATACACTATAAAATGAAGTAATAAATATTGTTTAACTACAGAAACACATTTTATATGCTGATATACACACCATCCAATTCAAGTACAAAATGAACTGGCTCGTCTTTTAATGTGAAAATAATTGAACAGATGTGTTTGATCTCTCATGGTAGAGGACCGAGGGGTAAGGTTCAATCTTTATCAGGCAAAAAGATTGTATATTATGAAGAGTTTGACTACAGAGTTCTCATCTACAAACACATCTCAAAAGCAAGCTACAGGTAAGGGCAAAGGCAGAAATAATTGCAGAGGTTGTGAGCATCATGGTGAACACAATCACTGTGACAGGAGTCTTTCGGCTCCGTGGTGTTTGGCTCGAAAATTTCCATGAGATCATGCTTATCTTTCCCTCGGTTGTTGAAGCTGAGAATCCAACAACAACATCTCGAGGAAGGATTTGCGAGAAATTTATTTCGTCTGCTTGCAAAATCGGCTTTACGGGCTTAGAACTAACATTCGCCAGAAATACACTGAGCGCCATTCCTGTGGCGTTATACTCAATCCACGCATCCCAGGTTATATTGCCATTATTAAGGCTCTGATTCCTGGGTAACGAATAGTTCGCCACCGAAGAAATATTATTGACATCAATCCCCACACGATTGCTGTCAAATTCAACGGCCACGGCCTGTGAAAGAGCTGTGCCGTTGGCAGAAGTATTGAAAAGCCCCAGCCACATGGTAGACGATAAATTCGCCGGTGGTGGCTCAGAGCTGATCGGCGCCATGAAGAAAGCAAGTCCGGTCTTTTGGGTCGTTGCTCCGTCGTCTACAGTGAACTGAAAGTGAGATTCAAAGCTTCCAAGAAGGGGGGGAAGCTTCTGTCGCCACTGATACAGAGATTTAAAGCCGTGGATGTGGGGAAGCTGCTTATTCCACAGGCGAATTGGGGATTTGTACACGGCCCAGCCCAGGTTCCCAGCGCTGCTATTTGTAAAATAGATCCTGTTATCGTACGCATTTGCATCCTGTTTAAGCACAATATCATTCAGAGAGCTCGTATTAAAGATAGGAAAATCAAAGCTCGTGTCTGTTTCTTTTGCTTGTGCGAGCAAGAATAAAGAACCTGTAACAATTAGAATCGATATTGTGGCCATATTCTGCTTGGCCTTGCATGCCATATTTAAAGAGGCGCTGCAAAATGCTTTCCAGAATTGAAGCTGAACTCTGCCTGTGGAAAACTCTGACCAGTGGAGACCATATATTCCCAACTAGCGCGCGTCTGCCCCGTGTGTTCCAACCGTGTTTTCAACCAGGAAAAAAAACCCAGTCAACACACAAGGGGACAGCATGGTTTAATTTTTTTTTAAACACAATACTATATTTGACAGCACTAATCTCGAAGTTAAATATCCAGAACAGTGGATTTAGGAAATCAATACAGCTCATACAGCTTGAATGGGCCTAATGGTTAAAAATATGGGTTTCCTCTTAAGAGGTCACATGTTCAAATCTAGAGGGGTAGGGTAGGGTAGGGTAGGGTATGTATACCTTTGTAGACTTTACCAGTCAAATTTATTATTATTATTATTATAATAAAAATTTAGGAAAATCAAAATTGAGAGAGGATTCAAATTCAATAAATTATTTTAAACAAAATTTCTTAAAATATATTTTAATAAATTTTTAGGTTGGTTAAGGGCCCTTTCCCAAAACAGTGTAGCTTTTAACACTTAATTATTATGATATTAATTTTTTTTTGTGTAAGAGATTTTTATTGTTTAATGTTTTAAGTGGAAACTCCACTCATGATTAAAAATATATTTTTATTTTTATTAAATTAACATATTACATATTTAATATTAAGAATATATTTATATATATGATGATGACGGTCGTGGTTATCGTTCATTTAGACCAAAATTGGTATATTGGATTTTAATAAAAGCAAGAGATTACTTGGATTTCTTTAAAATGTTATTTTGGTGCTTGAAAATCATTAAGAGAATTGTTCCAAAATCACTAAAGTTTTGACGACTTAGAAGGTTAGGAAGGTAGGTATTGTGACAAATATTTGGAAATTGGGATCTAATTCGGGGTATTATAGGAGGAGGTGCTTTTCATCTTCAACCCTCTTGGTGCCACAAAGGAGATAGATTCTTTCTTGCCATGGTGTTTTCGGGACTTCCCAATGCTCAGTTTCACTATGCAACTCATGAGAATTAGTTCTTATTTTAGCAATATTGATTTTCTTCTTTACACTAGTTAAAACAAAGATATATTTTTGCATGAGAATTAGTTTTTATTTTAGCAATATTGATTTTCTTCTTTACACTAGTTAAAATAGAGAGATATTTTTTATCTTCAAGGTTAGGGTTAACCACCTCCTTATAATATATTAATTTTCTTTTATCCTCTAATTCTTTATCGCACCATAGATTCTCATTAAATTTAGCCTGTACATTATTTTTATAATTATTGATATTCTATAGAATAACTTCTTCTTTTATTCCCCAATGATTTAGCCAAGATTTAGAATCATTATGCCATCCTTGCTTGAGCCATTGGTGATTTTGGCTAGAGCTTGAAGCAATTTTGGGGAGCCTCTTATTATCCATGTTGTTTATATTGTTCTTGTACATTAAGTACCTAATCATAGTTGTGCTCTCAACAGGGGAAAGACTCACTTCAATGAGTATGATAGGATATGGTGTATTGCCCTTAATTTTGAGATTATAAGTTATAAAATTCTTTTGCATCTACTTTACCTTTCTCTAGGATTTCGAGAAATACTACATCCCCAAAATTCACATCCATGTAAGATAATAGGAGTGAAAAGAGTCTCAAAGAGGACCTTTTTCTTATCCCATAGCCAAAGTTATGCTAATTTACAATTATTTTCAAGACCATAATAAGCTTTCCGCTCTACATTTATCCTTTTCTCAATGCTATAGTTCCAATTGAATTTGTGATGAATACTAATTCCAAGATACTTGTATGAAGACACTTCCTCCAAGATATTATTGTCATATACAAAATTATCGTAGGTGATCTTGTTGGATTTAATGATCTTAACCTTTGTTTTATCAGTGTTCACAATCATACTTGTACTAGAGCAGAAGTCGTTGAATATTCTAACCTGCTTACCAAGGTCATAGGGATTCCTTGCCACAAGAACAATATCATTGACATAGAGAAGAAGGGTGATTACTACAATATAAAGAGTTGGTCCAACACAACCCACGACTTCCAAACAATCTTCTAACTTGTCAATGTAAATGCTAAAAGGGGTAGGGGATAGAGGGAAACCTTGTTTGACTCCTATATTGCAGTTAATTTCTTCTGACCAATCCTCAGTGCTCCTAAACATGTTAATAATGTTCTCATACAAACTTACCACAACAACTATAAGACCAGAGGGAATTTTTAGCTTTTCTAACCTATTCCAAAGGTTGGTCCTAGACATAGTGTCAAAAGCTTTCCTAAAGTCAATGACACGACAAAGGAGATTGGTTTTATTATTGCGACACTCCTCTACAATGATCCTAAGCGTGATAAGGTGGTCCACATTGAATGATAACCTCTAAAATCGTCCTAAACTTTAGCTCTTTTTCCGTGGCTTTCTAGCCACGTGTAGATTTTAACCTTGTACAATATTTTACTGCAAACAAATTTTCAATAAAAGAACATAAAATATGCAATGACAAATACACACATTACACATATATTTTCCCCCTGGAAACCCAAACTGGAAAAACCAACATATTCTTTATTAATTCATTGTGATAAGTTGTTTACAATACAATATACATTTAGGATCCAATGACATCCAAAACCCTAATCCAATGACCATGATTAGTCAACAACCCTAATTCTTTAATTGGAAATAGAAAACCATGTGCCAAAAAACCGCCCAATAATGGACATGAAAAATAAGGCAAAAATGCGACACGTTTCTCGAGGATTTTTTTTTCTCGGGGGAGCTACCCTCGAACCCCCGCGCAGGGGGGCTATCACCCCCCTCAAACCCCCATGCGCACCCGACACAACATAGAAAACACTAGAGCTAGTCGTGCAAAGAATATAACACATACCCAACATTCTCCCACTTGTTGTTTTCTTTGCATACAAGGGGTTACAAGGTTATATAGTCAACAATCCAGGGCAACAATGCCCATGGATCCTCTACACCAAGAGAACTTCTCAGTGCTCACATATTTTGTTAATGAATCTGTAACATTCTTCAAAGTGTCCACCTTCATGAACAACACTTTCTTTTCTTCAACCATGTCTCTCACAAAGTGATATTGAATATCAATATGCTTTGTCCTTGAATGATAAATTGGGTTCTTCACCCAAAAAATTGCACTATGACTGTCACAATCTATCCTTTTAACTTGTTGTACCAACCCAATACATGAACACAATATTTTAACTATATTGCTTCCTTGTTTGCATGAGTGGTTGCCATGTATTCAACTTATGTAGTTGAAAGTGCCACTACAACTTATCTTTTTCTCATCCAACTGATTTCTCCTCCAAACAAGTTAAACACATACCCGCTTGTAGATCTCCTACGATCTAGATATCCAAACCAATCTGCATTCACAAAGCCATGTATGTTCAACACTCTGTCCAATCTTAGTCTTCCTTGGTAGCACAATCCATAGCTAGAAGTGCCACACAAATGCCTGAAAACCATTTTTACTACTATCCAATGCTCCTTCCTTGGTTTTGACATATACCTGCTCAAAACTTCCACTGCATGTGCAATGTTCGGTCTAGTACAAACCATTTCATACATAAAACTACCAACTGCACGTACATATGGAACACAAGACATGTCCTCCTCCTCTTCCCGTGTCTTGGGACACTGATCCACAAATAACTTTACACCAACATGAATAGGGACCTTGACCAGTTTACATTCCTGCATATTAAACCTTTGCAAAATTGTCTCAACATATTTTCTCTGATTTAACCAGAGTTTCCTCTTTTTCTGATCTCTTTTAATTTCCATGACCAAAATGAAATTTGAAGCACCGAGATCCTTCATGTCAAATTTGGAGGACAACTGATTTTTCACATCCTGAATAATCTCCTTGTTGCTTCCTATCAACAACATGTCATCCACATACAAGACCAAATAAATCAAATGATCACCAATTAATTTAAAATACACACAATGATCCTTTTTTCTTCTTGTGAAGCCAAGTCCCATCATATAAGTATCAAATTTTTGATACCACAACCTTGGTGATTGTTTTAAACCATACAAGGACTTTTTCAGCTTGCATACCAACTCCTTCTTTCGCTTCACATCAAATCCTTCTGGCTGCTTCATATAGATTTCTTTTTCCATATCCCCATGTAGGAACATTGTCTTCACATCCATCTGTTTTACTTCAAAATAAAATGCAACAACAACAGATAATATAAATCTTGTAGAAGTTAACTTAGCAACATGAGAAAAAATCTCACCAAAATCAATTCCCTCAACCTGGGAATAACCCTTTGCTACTAAGCGAGCTTTGTATTCCTCCAATTTTCCTTCTGCATTCAACTTATTTTTAAACACCCATTTGCTTCCAATGGGATTTCTTCCAGTCGACAACTCCACTAGATCCCAAGCCTCATTCTTATCCAAGGATGACATGTTTTCATCCATGGCCTTTTTCCAGAGCTTTCCATCCTCTAAATCCACTTCCTCCCTGACAGTTCTAGGATCATCATTAGTAATAGACAAAGAAAAAATTGAACAGAAATCAGATGGAGTATACCTTTCCGATAGACTTCTTTCTCAAACCGATCTCCTCAATAATAGAGTATGAGGATCTTCTTCTTCTGATTCATGTTCTTCTGTAGAGTCTGACTCATCATTATTTAAATCAAAATATGTTTTCTCTGGTTCTTTCTTACTTGGTAGGACTTCCTTTTTAACAACATCCTTCATTTATCTAAATACCACATCTCGACTATACACAACCTTCTTATTTTCTTGGTTCCAAAGATTATAACCTTTGAGACCATCTTTATACCCAATAAATATACACTTTTCAACCTTCTTATATAGCTTACTCTTGTTTTCCTTTGGAACATGAACATAGGCCTCACAACCATTGAGATGTGTGAGAGAAGGTTTATTACCAGTCCATACCTCTTGTGGAGTCTTGTCATCCAGCGCTGATGAGGGTGATCTGTTGACCAGGTAACATGCAGTACCCACTGCCTCTGCCCATAATTCTTGCCTTAACCCGTCTAATTCATCCTTTCTGCAACTCCATTCTGCTTAGGTGTATATGGAGTAGTCTTCTACCTTGCTATACCACACTTCTTACAAAATTCTTTAAATTCATTCCTGCAGAACTCTCCGCCATTATCTGTCCTCAACACCTTAATTCTCTTCTCTGTTTGATTCTCAACAAGAGCCTTAAAATATTTAAACCTGTCAAAGACTTCATATTTCTTCCTGAGGAAATATATCCAAGCATTCCTCGAGGATTCATCTATAAATGAGACATAGTATACATATTTTCCCAATGATGGAATCGACACAGGTCCAAACACATCACTATGAACTAGCTGTAAAATTCCTTCTACCCTCGTTGCACCAGGGAGGAATCTTATCCGATTCTGCTTCCTATATACATAATGTTCAAATAAATCAACATCCAAAGAGCAGTTAGACATACCTTCAACCATTACTTTACCATGTAGTATTCAAAAACCCTTCTCTTCGATATGGCCCAGTCTTTGATGCCACAACATAACCTTTTTTCGAGAGACTGTATGAGTTCTTTCTTCTTCAACTCCAATATCAAGAAAAATGGAACTATTACACCCATCACTAATAATGCTTCCTTGCATCTTATACAGAGTTCCAAATCGAACTCCCTTCAACAAAACCATTGGTCCTCGAACCATCCTGCAGGTTTCCTTTTCAAATATTTTTTTTACCCCAGCATCGTCCATTTTGCTTACATAAATCAAAATTTTGGCCAATCCTGGGATGTGTAGAACACTAGGTAGTGTTATAATCCTTCCATCTATGAGCCTCAACTTGACTTTTCCTCGACCTATTATTCTGGTTGTCGATTCATCACTTAGGAAAACATTATCTCCATCATACCTTTCATATTCATAGAACCACTCCCTGTGGGGAGTCATGTGAAAGGATGCACCTGAGTCAACCAACCATGCCTCATGATTTGCATGTGTGCTTGAAGAATCCAAGTACACATCCCCTCCTTTTTCCTTGGAGGTCTTTTCTTATGTTGAAGGAGATTCTTCAGATCCCTTCTTTTTCTCAACTTTGGATCTACATTGCTTCTTGTAGTGCCCTTCTTTTCCACATCTCCAACATACCTTTACAAACTTTCTGGGAGACTTAGATCTATTTCTTCCCTTAGACTTAGATCTCCCACTTGAGGACTTAGATCTATTTCTTTCCTCGGAGCTTTTTCTTGAAAATAATACATCTGTTCTCTGTCCTTCCATGTTCTTCCATCTCATCTCCTTCGATAACAAGGATGATACCACTTCATCAAACTTCAAGGAAATTTTATTACTACCTATGGCCACAACCAGACTATCCCACGAGTCTGGTAAAGAGCATAGTAAATTGATGCACTTATCTTCATTTGAAATTTTAATCTCAACAGATACTAACTGACTTACCACAGTATTGAAGGCATTCAAATGCTTTGCCACCGAGTCTCCATCTCTCATCCCCAGGTTATACAACTTATTTCTCAGGAATAGTTTATTTACTACGGACTTAGACTGATACAACTTCCCCATATTATCCCATAAATATTTGGCTGTAGCTTTCCTCTGACACATTCAATAATACTGAATCTGAGAGGCACAGTCAGATTGTTCTCTTCGCCTTCTGATCCAACTTTTTACAGTCATTTGCTGAAGTTCCTATAGGTGCAGTACCTGGATCCACCGCGATCCACTGATCTCTATCCACCAACATATCTTCCATCTTGAGATTGCATAGCTCAAAAATTTGGCCATTAAACTTCTCGATCTCCATTTTTGAACTGCTCGCCATTTATTTTCACCTGAAAAATCAATGCCACAGATATCCCACTGTAACAAGGCTTATCATAGTCCTGAGCCAAACCCTTGACCACAAAGTCGTCCCCTTGAAGCTAACCTGGCTTTGATACCAAATGCAGATTTTAACCTTGTACAATATTTTACTGCAAACATATTTTCAATAAAAGAATATAAAATATACAATGGAAAATACACACATTACACAAAGATTTTTCCCCTCCAAACCCAAACAGGGAAAACCAACAAATTCTTTATTCATTCATTATGATACATTGTTTACAATACAATATACATATAGGAGCCAACGACATCCAAAACCTTAGACCAATGACTTGGATTAGTCAACAACCCTAATTCCTTAACTGGAAATAGAAAACCATTGGCAAAAACCATGTGCCGAAAAACCACACAACAATGGACACGCAAATTGAGGTGACACAAAAATTGAGGCAAAAATGTGACATGTTTCCCAAGGTAAAAACAATTTCTAGGGGGCGATGCCCCCAAACCCCCGCACAGGGGGGCTATCACCCCCCTACAATATCTGAAGGGGGGGCCGAGTGACCCCCCCATGCACGCCCTATATAACTTGGATAAAATGGGGCTAATCATAATTGTCCTATAATTAGAGGATTTGTTTTTATCCCCACTTTTTAAAATAGGTATAATGAGGTTTTGATTCCAAGTTTAGGGGAGCCTTGCTTGATTTCTAAATTGAATAGCTTGTGTATGTGAGGAATCATAATAGGTCCTCAAATTTTTAATATTTCATCTTAGTATCCCTCAATGTCCTTAACTTTCCCATTTGCAAGTCGTTTAACCCCAAACTTTATGTCTTCTATAAAAAAACATCATCTTCTCTAGAAACGTTTGGAATTTTGTTCAGAACATTACGAGATTCGTAAACGTTTTTAAGGTAGGAATTCCAGTATGTCAGGGGAATCATAACATTTTCTTTAGTTTTACGAGTCAGAATTTGCGTACACAATTTATTTGGATCTAGCTTAGTGTTGATGTATTTTCACCCATCAAATAGAGACCATCAGTTTTTTTGGTCGAAATTGAAAAGTTCTAAAGAATATACAATTGTTGATCGTGAAGAACCAATAAGTTTCCAATCAGTTTCAGTTCTCCAATTCTTCATAATGAAAGGCTAACATAGGTGGTTTCTCTTTGAAACAAAAGAAAATAAAAGAATCTATACTAAAGGAAGGGAATTTATTATGTCTATCTTCTCACTAAATAGCCCTATGTCTCAACTCTATTCAACACTTTACAATATCCAAAATAGAGCTCATATGCCCAAGATACACCATTTTTCTCCCACTTTTTTTCTACCCCATACTTAGCCATTATTCATTTTCCTTATCCTCCATTCTCCATACTTAGTCATTCTTTCTCATTTTCCTTCCTCTTTCCTTTCTCTATACTTCCTTCCTCTCTACTCTCTACCACTTCCATATTTAGTCATTTTCACTATTACCCATACTACTCTATACTACTCATCATACTCCATACTTGGCATTTTTCCAATCTTTCACACCATTTCCATACTTAACCATTTCTATACTTAACCATTTTCATATTCATATTCATATTCATATTTCAATTTCTATTTTCCATTTTACTTTTCCTATTTCCTTTTTTCATATTCCATTGCAGATGTGGGACAACCGCCTCAACAACTTACCTTTTTTCCCATGTCTTGTGTCCCGCAACCCGCAATCCCATGACCCTCAATTTGCACCTCTATATTTTGTGTTATCCAAATTTCACCCATTATGACTTAGTCATTTTACAAGGGTTTTACACTCTGTTTTTACCGAGTCCTATGTAACTTGGTTGACACCTAAATTGCACACTTCATAACTTAGTCATTTTACCGGGTTTTACACTCTATTTTTGCTGAGTCCTATACTTAGTGTACTTAGTTTATTTTTAATTTTTGAATGCATTGCGAGAGTCAGGAGACAAACCTATTCCTATCCCACAAGTCCTCATGTTAACTCCACAAACACTTCATTTAATTTTTTAATATTATTTCCCATCCATTTTCTTCCCCCTTTTCGTCGTCCTATTACATTGACACACGTGATAGGTGAGTGGGTGGTGATTAGACGTGACGTGTCAAGAATTCACAGGTTGACTGGGTAGTGTTTGGGTGATGATTGAGGGACCAAAATATTACCAATGCATGAATTTTTCTAAGGCACAAGAGCTACACTAAGGCTTCCATAAGTTCCTCTATTTCACACATAAATATTAAGGGAGGTGTATGCATTATAAAAACCAAGTTTTCCCCCTTCCCAAATGAATGTGGGACTAAGAGAGGCATAATTAGATCAAGGTACAAGATTTACCCACGATCAACGATTCATGAGTAGTGAACTTCCAGAGCTCATATATCGAGTTCCCGATGTCTGTTTTGGGAAAAAGAAAACTCATTGGAAAGTTAATTTGACAATGAATACAATGAGATAGGTTTCAAAGTAAAAACATTTCCATAATATTTTCAAAAATTAAAAAAATAGTCATCTCTCTTTTCATGGCTTCCCGGGAAATCTATTTGGAACCTCGACTTCCCGAAGATATAAATTGAGATTCAGACCTCCAAATTTCGCTCAAGATGGCTTGTTGGAAAGAAAGAACAATGGATATTATTTATAGAATGATTTACATGGCTGAGAAGTTACTTATCATGCTAAAAAAATTAAAATACACTCAACATTTTTCAGGCAGTCAACTTCAAATTTTGGAAATAAAATTTTATTAAATAACTTTTATAAAAGGGTGAAGTGGGTCTCACTTGGAGCCAATAATTTCAATGAACTAATTAATTAATAAGTATTTAATAAATAATTGATTTAAAGGGTCTAATATTTATTCCTAAAATAAGAATCACATGGAAAAATTCTAGAATAACATAAACCCTAACTGCTACACGATTTCTCTTAGAGATTTGTGTTTGTATGTCCGAGATTGAGCATAAGGCCAAGTTTTTGAGTATTTTTAGTTTATTCTTCCAGGAATCTACCTAAAAGATAAATAGGGGTATTTTTCAACCATATATATGACTGATAATGTGAGCCAAGGTTGTCTAATAGATTCATGGATGTTTAGTTGAGTTTGGAAAGATTTATTTCTGAGCACTAGTCAATCAGTTTATTGAAATGATTTGTAATGTGAAATATATTTTATGTATTGAACTCCCCAGAGAACTATTTTGAGGCATAAATTTAATTATTTCTCATACTTTGATATTTTTGAGTATGACATTTTTTGAGTGTGCTCATCATATTATTTTGAAGTCTTAAATGTAATACTCATTTAAAGTTCTTTGAAGTGATCAACCCCATTTCACTCTTTTTCTTGTGAGAGAATATGGTTGCATCTTCTTCTTGCATGTGTTTCAAAGGGATGTTATAATGAAACTAAGCATATTTTTATTTTGATATTGAATCCTTTCTTTATATTTTTATTGTTAAGAAGTTGCTTGGTCCATTTCTAGGAAAATGTTACACTCAAGAAGAAACATGGATATCAAGAACCATTTTATATAAAAAATAAATAAATAAGGGATTTGGGGATGTTGTTTATAATTCTTCCATTTGACATTCCAGTCCAATAACATCGGCTTCATATTTCATACAAACAAAGAGGAGTACCACCTCTTTAAAAACACAAGGGGATTATATCCTCACGAGCTTGACTCAAATATCATAAAATAGTCTTTTAGATCAATATTTTTGGAGACCATACTAGGGACGATTTATTTTCAAGGTATATGATGTTTTGTTTCATATATTATTGAGGAAACAAAGTCTCCATGGTTCAAATTTTCGAAAAGGAGATTTAAGAAGATTGCTACTTGTTCTATATGCATGGGGTTATAGAAGATTATTTAAAGATATTTGAATGACCTTAAAGATAATGTTCCTGGATATTTGGACACAAGTCAAATATCACAATATTTGAAGAGCCAAGAACCATCAAATATTTTGGAGTATGGACTCCTTGAAAACTCCATTAAAATAACTCTTGAATGCCTCGACAAATCCATTAAAAGAACTCTTGAATGCCTTGACAACTCCATTCGAAAGATTCTAGAATCTCAAGAAAATCCTCATGGTGACTCCACCAAAGAATTTCGTTCATGTCATGATGCTCCTTTTCCGTCTCCACCAATCCCATCAATGGATTTTCAAGATGTAGAAAAACAGAGAGGTACCCAAAGAAGGAAGCGATTGTATAGAATCCATTTAAATATGCAATAAGTAGATTATCAAATTCCATACATCTCTATTGAATTTTTTTCCACATTCTTTGGGAATACTTCAGAGGATGCATAGCAACATTTGTTTAAATTCAAAAGTACATTTTCAATGTCTATGAAGATAATGTTACATGTCGATTATTTACACAAAATCTGCATGGGAATTCTCGTGAATGGTTCTTTTCATTGCTTCATGGGACCATTATCAGTTGGGATGTGTTGGAAACTTCATTTGCTGAAATGTACATCCAAGGGGTTCACCCATATTCCCTTTTTGGTGTTTTCAATGTTGTTTCCCACACACCCTCTCCAATATGGATGCAAGACAATGAAGTGAGTGATTTGGAAGAAAAATCTAATCAAAGATAGCAAATTTTTTTTTTTTTGAATCAGTCATATTGCTGAAACTGAAAATCATAATTCCAATTTTCAAGTGAAAGATTTCAGATTTTCATATACTCCATATGAGGATATTTCGGGCATAAAGTTTGAGAATGAAATTGAGGAATCTCCACCAAATGAAAAAAAATATTTCAGCCAACATGCTCATGTGGAAAATGTTGTAACAAGTTTGCAATGGCCACATATTGATGATGAAAAGTCACAAGAACATTGGATGCAAGAAGATTTGGTAGAATAAATTAATCTCGAGAACAATAATGGGAAAGATTTTCATTGCATGAAGGAAGAATGATTTTAGGACATTGCCAATGAATCAAGAATCTTGGATGTGGTTGGGGCTAAGAAGAAAGATGAAAATATTTTCAAATGAAAAACTTTTCATCCAACCAAAGATTGTAGCACTCATGAGCAACCGAGAGTTTATTTTATTGAATCACGGTTCCAAAACATTGTTGTCCAAGCAATGAAATCAGATTTTGGGCACAACTAGCTCAGTTTACTTTAATAAAATATGGGCACATGCTCTTGAATCCTTGATAAGAACCCCTATATGTTCCCCAATTATGGATTTCATTCTACAGATTATTTGGATTCTTGAATGAATCGATTGGGAATATACTCACACTTGAAAAATGTCCCTTTCCTCCAAGTAAGTTAAGGTAGCTAGATCTTGTTTGTACATCGTTTGTTTCTTTAGTCAAAGTTTTGCATAATAAAAAAGTTGCTAGATGGAGACAATGCTTGAATATGACTCCATAGCCAAGTGGAGAAGGAAACTGGACCAAGATTTTGGATTCTTAGAAACTAAATATTTTTTTGGGTCAAATTTGAAAAGTTCTAAAGATTCATCAATTGCTAATCATGAAGATCCAACAAGTTTACAATCAATTTTAGTTTTCCATTTCTTCATAATGAAAGTCTAACATAGATGGTTTCTATTTGAAACAGAGGAGAAGAAAAGAAAAGATACTAAAGGAAAGAAATTTCTTATGTCTATCTTCTCACCAAATATCCCTACGTCTCAGCTTTGTTTATCACTTTATGAAATCCAAATCATAGCTCATATTGCCAAGATACACCATTTTTGTCCCACATTCTGCTGCCCAATACTTAGCCATTTTTCATTTTCCTTATCCTCCACTCTCCATACTTAGTCATTCTTTCTCATTTTCCTTCCTCTTTCCTTTCTCTATACTTCCTTCCTCTCTACTCTCTACCACTTCCATACTTAGTCATTTTCACTACTACCCATACTATTCTATACTACTCCCCATACTCTATACTTCAATATTTTTCCATTATTTCACATCATTTCCATATTTATCGGCCAAAAGTTAAATCTAACGACACCCTTGAAAAATATAACATAAATTTTAAATCTAACAACAATTTTGGGTTAAAACTAACTTTCGGTGAACTATTAGTTTGACCAAAAACATGTAACTATGACACTTTTAAGAAAAGTATGGTTTCACTTTAGCTTACTCCAACTTGAGGAGGAGTGGACTCCTTAAGATAATGTGAGTTTGGTTTCAGAACTAGTACCAACTGTTAGTGCTAGAAGATGCTCTCTGACTGTTGGGAGGGCATGCCTAACACATCTTAGTTATTGCAATGTTTTAAACTTGTAGATCAAGATTGGGTTTATGGATCAGGGAGTAGGATTAGATGGAAATTATTAAATTTTTGACACTCTTCAATTAAATAATAAGCAAAATCTCACTTAGTCAAGAGTATTCATACTGATAGACTAGACAAATATAATGAAAGTATATAAGAATAAAAAAATAATATAAGTTGACAATATGTTGACTTATATGAAAAAGAAATTCAAGTTAAACAAGATGTTTGAAACTTTAAATAAATCATTAAATGCAAATCTTTGAAACATGTAATGTATCAGTAAATAACTCATTGGAATTATAGCTAACACAAAGAGAAACACATTTTTTGCATATATTTAAATTGCACTTAAATAAGAAAGACAGAGATGAAAACATAAGAAGACAGTCTAACCATCATGATGTTATAATTCTTGAGTATAAAATGCTGCATACAATAAGCACTGTGTAATTTCCATATATATTCTTTCCTTTCCAATCCCAAAAACTGAACCCTTTCTCTCTCTTTTTTCTTCCCTTTTATAAACAAAGAATTCTCACAAAGTAGATCCTAAATCCTATAATATAGGTTCAGTTACATATTGATATACTCAAATTTAAAATAGACTCTATGATTGAGCTACATTGAATCTGAGCTAATAACAACCCTAGGATCCTAGGCAGAGATCCTCTATTTCAGGACCATATCTTTGAATCAAACAAAAAAGGAATTGTATGATCCTAACAAAATGTGATCCAAATGATATTTTGAAGAAAAATATAGGGGAAAATGTAAATTCTCTATATCTATCTTGATTTAGTCTTCATAGTCTTCAACCTAATCACATAATGAGCCTTCAAGTTCTCATTATACCTTAATCATCTTTAATACAGGGGCGTTGCAAAAAACCATTGCTTTTTGCAGCATGAGTCAAAATTGGTAAAACCTTCATCCTTTGCAAAACACCGAGGCTTTCTTCATACTTGAATAAGATTTTCATGTCTGATTTTTTCTTGAATCCATTTGGTCTTAAGTGCTTTGGTGTTCCAATACAACTTCTTGTTCCTCTTTCTTAATTTTTGAGCAAAGTCAGAAAGATTGTTATGTTTTTCTGCCAGTCTAGCCATTCTCTTATGCAACTTGGAGTTTTGCTTTCTAAGATGATTATTATGTTTCTTAAGACATTTGATAATCTTGCTTTTCTTACCAATATTCTTTATTGATGAAGTTTTCTATGTTTCTTCCTTGTCTTTCCATATATTTTCCTCAAAATTTGGTCTGTTTAGATCAATGGACAACTTGTGACTTTTGGGCATTGTCTCAAGCTTATCAACCTCTGTAGAAGGCACTTTGTCTTCTTATGAAAACACATGTGAAATGGATGGTGTCTTCTCAATACTAGGTTCTAGCAATTTAGGCTTCAAAGGGATTAAGCTCTGTCTCTGGCTTTCTTCAACATTTTGTTTTGGACCTTTAACTGCATGAGCCATCCTTTTCCTTTTAATATTTTTCCTCACGGGTAGATCCTTTATTGTTGTTTTAGCTATTTATTTACTATCTGTATCATATGGAGTACCCTCAGAGATGTCATCTTCAACAACAATCAATTTCCCTCTTTTCAATGAAGGGTCAAACAAGGTTTTTTCATTTAGTCTGAACTTGTTTGTGGGTCGAGTCTTGAGTCCCCTTGACGATCCCATGGGTTGCTTTGCTTTATATTTTTGTTGGGAATTCTTCTTTTTAATTTTTATTTTCTTTGTGTCTGGAGTTTCCTGGATTTCCATGACTGAAATATCCTCTGTAGGTTCAATCATATCTCCTTCAAGAGGTAAATTTGATTTTCTTGTAATCCTTCTGGTTCTTTTTCTGGTGTACACATACTTAACTTCAGGAGAACTCTTTTTTCTAATACTGGATACAAATTCCTATCTCGATGATTCTTGTTCTTGAAAGGCTAATCTCTTTTTGCTAGATCTAGTTTCTTTGGTTACATGTGAAGCTCTGATTTATATAGTTTTAGGTTTCCTTGATGAGTTGCTAGCTTTCTTTGAATCCTTAGGATGATTTTTAGAGGTTAATTTATGACTTGTATTCTCCTGTTCCTAAAACCCTAATGAATATAGAAAGTGTTCCCAAGAAACTCGAGTTTTGTTTAACTCTTGCATCACTAGAACCTTGATAATTCCTTGGTGAAAAAGACTGTATCGAGCAACATTTGGATGTGTTTGTATTTTATTTAACATCTTAACCAGACTCTTCAGTAAAAAATAGGGCAAATTCATTTTGTTATCTCCATTCAGATGCAAAAGGAATCTCATGTGATAAAGGTGAATTGTTGAGAACCTACCTTCACATGTTATGTATTTTTGCATCACAGGTAGAGAATTGTTCAATTCCTCCTTGATCCATGTATTAGGGATTCCCCTGCTCTAATACGGGTTTTGGTGATCTACTGTGAGAAATTGATTGTAGAAGTCTGCTATGATTTCTTTCTTTTTGAACCATCTTTCCTCGTTGATAGGTAAATTGAAGGCTGTAGAAATAGAATGCTCAGATATCTGGATAATTAGGTTCCCAAGATGAGTTTGATATCCATCAAAATTCTTTGAAAATGTCATGTCGACCTTTGTGTGATGTCCCTAGAATGTATAGCAGAATTGATACCAATGCGCCTGCACAAATTTCTCTTTAACTTGTGGTAGAGATTTCAAGAGCTCGATCCCATCTAGTTCTAGTCAAAGGAGATGACTACCTCTATGCCTTGACATTATCAACAATAAACCCTAGCTCATGTGCTAACCTAAAAACTCTTCTCTGCAAATTAAGGTTTAGTTATACCTGCAATAATCAGATTTCCCTCACACAACAGTATTAACTCATAATCTATATTAATATTCAAATAAAGACAGTTATGAATTTAATAAACAATATCAAATGTAATGGTTGGGATCATAACATCGAATGATATCTCGATAAAAGGGCATAAATTGGCAGGTACTCTTCATGATTTCGTGTATAATGAACCGAATCACCACCATTAGTGGATAAGATCTGATTTGAATTCATGCAAATGATTAAAGGATGTGTCGGTTCATCACTATGCCCAAATGATGTTTTTGACATGTGCTGTCAAAATACACACGTTTTTGTAGTGCGATATTGGTGAAAATGCACTGCAAAAATTAAACTCTTTTCTCAACACCATAGTATTTATCCTCACAAATAAAAATAAAGCCATCAACTTACATAATGAAATAATATATCCTTGGTGTGATTGAAATATTTGTAACCATATTAATCATATCTTAATAAAGAAGAAAAATAAAATTAAATCAAAGCAAGGGAAAACAAATAAAAAAGTGAACCAAACACATGAAATACATAGCATATAAAAGGAAAACATTAACTTGAGGAAGACTCCTGGATGAGTAGGATAGGATTAGGGGTGATAGAGCATCTATGTAGGTTTTGGTACTAACATTGTCTCCATCTGGGGATGATTTTATCCCCATGAGACATCAAGAACTCTAGAATCAATGCCTTCATTTTCCTGTCTATTTAAATATACTTGCATTACATCTGTCCTACTCATATTCCTGAATAAAATCACTAATATATCATCAAATCATCAACCAAATATCTATACAAACAATCTGAAAACCAAACTAACTTTGTACCGATATCTTCCATTGGGATATGGAGTCTCATTCTTTCTATTCTATGTCACACCAAACTGAAAAAACAATATGTACAACCTAAATCAAGTTTTTCTTATTAAATGGAAAAGTGTTTCATAAAATTCCCATTAATTGGGACCCCAATTAACTCATCACCATCTAAGTTTTGCAAAACAAAAGTGTTGTTGTTCAGAACTCTTGTCACTCTGAATGGACCAAACCACAAGTTGTCAAACTTACCATGCTTAAGTTTATCTTCCCTTTTGGAATCCCATCTAAGAACTAGTTCCCCTATTTGAAAACTATCAATTTTAGTTTTCTTATCAAATGTTGCTTTGACCTTGCTATGATAAACCTAATAATTTTCATCAATCATTTCCCTCTTTTGTTGAACCTCAATAAGTTGAAATATTCTCCTTTGTATATTATTAGGTTCTTCCACTTTATATTGAAAAAAATTCAATATAAGTAAGCCGAGTTGTATGGGGAATATAACATCTGTTTCATACACCAATTGAAAGGGAGAAGTGCCAATAGATTTTTTAGTGCTAATCTTATCTTTCCATAAGGTGTACTTCGGTTTAGAATTCCATCCCCTTTGTTTTCTGCTAGCAATTATTTGATAATTCTGATCAAACTTTTGTTTGAGGATTCAACTAGTCCGTTAACCTGTGGATAATATGGAGTAGAATATGCTAGAGTAACATTATATCTTTCACAGAATTCAATAATAACAACATATTTAAATTCCTGAGCATTATCTGTGATTAATTTTCTAGGACAACCAAATCTAGAAAATATGTTTTCTTCCAGAAAATTTATAATTACCTTATCGGTTGCATTTCTGGTTGGGATGGCCTTAATCCATTTCATGAAGTGATTATTTTCTATAAGGATCCATCTATGTTGTCCACTGGATGGTGGGTGTATTTATCCTATGAAGTCCAGACCCCATTGCTAGAAAGGACCATTTGCAATAATGGGATTTTAGGGGAGAGGAAGTAATTTCTATTTTCTAGCAAACATTTGGCATTGCTCACATGCTCTGACTTTAGCAAATACATCAACAAATAGAGTGGGCCAATAGTACCCAAACCTTAATATTTTATATGTTGTATATTTCTAGTCCCGATGTCCTCCACAAACACCTTTATGCATGTCAATCATAATTAAATTTGATTCATCTTCATCAATGCATTTTAACAAGATACCAATAGGATCCTTCCAAAACAAACCTCGGTCTATGATGATGTATTTTACAACCTTTAGTTTGAGAGATTTGATTTTAGATTTGTCAAAATATAGTGGGCATTGAAGATTCTGCAAAAAATAGGCTCCATCCTTATACCAAGCTGAAGAATAATACTTATCCAATACCTGCAAATTTCCATCTCCATTCTGTGATGCTGGAACTACTAACTGATTTAGAATATGGTTCAGCCCAAGAGCTCTGCAATTTGAATCAATAAGCCATTTTTCCAGGCCCTAACCTTTGATCAAATTAGTAGGTTTGAGTTCTACATCATATTCTAAGATATTTTCTCTTCATTTACCTCTCCTTCCTTCATTGTTTGGCTACACAAGCATATCCTTCACATTGCTGCTAGGAACATAAACAATTATCCTAGAATGCAAAATATAAACTCTAAAAGATTTCAATGCCTTCACTAAGGCATAAGCCTATTTTTCCATTATGTTGTATTTCAGTTCTACATCTCTAAGAGATTTACTAAAAAAAGAAATAGGATTTTCATACCCATCTTCATTTCTCTACAATAGTACAACAACAATAGTTTCTTCAGAGGAAAAAGAAAAAACCAAGAACTCCTTATAATAATCTAGGTTGATAAGAACATGGGATTATATCAAAGTTTGTTTGATCCTTTCAAAAGATGACTTAGCTTCCTATGTCCACTTAATCTCAACATCCTTTTTCAACATATTTTTAATGAGCTTAATAATCTCAACAAAATTGGGTATGAATCTTTTTAAGAAGTTGATTCCACATATGAAGGATTATATGGATTTTTTGTTTCTAGGGATATCAATCTTCTGAATATCATTGACCCTCTCAGGATCTATCTTAATTCCACTTGAATATACAATGTGACCTAAGAGCTTGCCCTCATGCATAGAAAAATGATATTTTTTTCGGGTTTAAGGATATACCATACCTTTTACATTTCTGAAATGTTGCTTGAGGTGATGCAAATGTTCATCATTTGATTTTGAAAACACATTGATATCATCAAGGTAAATCACCATAAACTTATCTTTTTCTCCCACAAATGCAATATCCATGGTCCTCTAAAAGGTATCCCCTGCATTCATTAGACCAAAAGGCATCTTGTCATACATGAAAGTGCCCCACGGGGTAGTGAAAGCAGTCTTCTTTTTCTCTTCCTCAAAAATTTCTATCTGATTATATCCAGAATACCCATAAAGCATGGAAATTCTCTAAGAACCCACTACTTTTTGTAGAATATGATCCATCTTTGGTAATGGATAGTTATCCCTTAGTGAGCATCGATTCAAGTTTCTAAAATCCACACATAACCTTATCTCACCACTCTTGTTCATGACTGGTACCAAATTTCCCACCCACTTTGAATATATTAAAGGTAATATGATCTTATCATCTAGCAGTCTTTTCAAGTCTTTTTCAATAATGGAAAGCAACATAGGATTAAACTATCTCATCTTCTTCCTGAAATTCTTAGAGCCCATTTTCAAAGGGATTTTATGTTGAATTATTTTAGTATCCTCATACGACCATGCAAAAATATCAACTAATTCCTTCATAAGATTAACATACCTGCTTATCTTCTCTTCTGACAGTGCTTTTGATAGTTTTACAACCTTTGGATTTGAAACAGTCCCAATATTACATTTAACAACATCCTTTCCTTGACTTTGAATTGAAGATTTTTTGGAAACATCATTGCTATCCAAGAGTCTTTCCAATGGAACCAGACCCTTTGGGATATAATTTGTCTTTAACTCTAGAATTTTGTGTCCAACGACTTTATCCTTAAAAGGAACATCTAATTGATTTTCTACCTCATCGTTTTCATTATTCCAATCAATAGAAATGGAAGAAAAATCACCAATAGTTTCAAGAAACCTTTTCAACTCCTGATCATCATTGAAAACTTGCTAGTGTTTGATATTGTCTGGTGTAGTTGGTCTATGCATCATTTCAACCTCATATTTAAGATGTGGATCAATTAGAGGTTTGAAACTACTACCAGCTAGAGATAAAGAATTTTCCATTTGGTTGGCACTTCTAGGAACAAACGAAATATTGAAATCTATAAAGAATTTTTCAATCATGTCCCAAACCTCATTCCATATTGTTTCAGTCTCCACTTCTTCGTTTGATAAATATTTATGACCTATTAAATAACCAACTAAGAATATCCAAATATTTCCAACTTGTTAATCCCCATGTCCTTTGCATCTCTTAACTCTAACAAGAGAGCCTCATATTCTACAATATTGTTATTAGTCGCAAATTCAAGTTTGTATGACAAAGATATGACATATTTAGAAGGAGAAATAATTACAATCCTGATACCATATCCTTCTTTTGAACATGAACCATCAAAAAATATTTTCCAAACTGAGTTTTCTATACCCTTTTCTTTCTTACCAATGATATTGTTACTTGATGGATTTGGAGCATCATCACTGATATGTAATATGGCTGATCCAATTTCGTCTTTCACTGCATATATGGGGTGATTACCTGAATTATCACGATCACTAACAATATAGGAAATCCAAAATTCTCTATATAACCTTCTATGTTATCCTCCAAAAATAGGAATGCTTGCGTATGTCAGATCCATCTGCAGATATTGTCCCACCTTTTTAGCCCAAGATCTGGACAACAACATTCCAAAATTTGGTGTTATATCAACCACTACAATGTCCATAACAACACTCTTCCTAGGTAGTTGAGACAATTTCATAACCAAATCTTTGACAACTCCTAAACATTCGACTTTTTGAAAATCAAAAGAATAACTATCTTGATATGGTTTTGTTATGTCTATTCCTAATTCATTCATAACCAAATTTAGCATAACATAATGTGAAGCTCCAGAATCCAGACAATTATGTAAGATTTTATCATGTATGTTGAGTGGCATGTAAAAAGGTGGGGAAGAATCAGACTTGTCTTCTATATGTGGACCAATCGTGATAGCAAGATTTTCATCTTGTAGATTCACTGTATCTTAAGAGATAATAGGTGTAGGGGGTTGCAAAACCTTCAAAATAGAATTTTTAAATGACCCATTCTTCATTAATTCCACCAAAGGCACAAGAATTTTAATTTTACTTATCTCATGCTTCGGATTAAAAGGAATCAACTGTCTTTCTGTTTATTTAACCTATGAAACACCAGGCTTGATGGGATTTTGATGTTGATATGATTTATTTCCTGTATCTTTGCTTGGCCCCTGCTTGGCTGAAGCATTTTTTTTTCTTATTCTGAGTTTGTGCATTTGGTTTCGATCCACTTTGTTTAGACCTTAAATCATATTTCTTTCGAGGCTCATTATGAAAATTTTTCTCTTCTTGATCATAACCAAACTGATTTGATATCAAAGAATCTTCATATCATTGTTGAGTCAAGTGGCTAGAAGGAAGCTTAGTTCCATTTAAAAGAACTACAAAATTTTCTCCAGTATCATCACTTTCTGCCATCTCTTCAACCGCATTATTTTGGAAAGGGGGGAAGATCCTTTGATCTTCATGATTCCTTCTTTCTCTTTTCATGATCCGAGGATCATTCCGGGGTCTTATGAACTGATTTGGATTCTTGTTCCCACCCTCTTGAACATGTCTATTTGGATGGTTTTCTTCCAATTTCAATATGGCCAATTTTGATGTTAGAGTCTTCAACATTTTAGCCATTTCATCGATTTTTGGATCAAATGTTGTTGTATTGGAAGAAGATGGGATATCCCCTTTCTGATTCTTCTTGTCTCTGTCAGATTTTGTCTTTAATCTTTCTACTGCTACAATATTTGACTCTACCTCGATAGCTTCCTCCTGCATCAAGATCTAAGTAGCATATCTTCTTTCTCTCAACAAAAGAGAAAATTCAACATCGAAGGCATTAGAAAAAGTAATTTTAGCAGAGGTTTCAGTAGGCTTGATTTCATTAGGGATTTTGATATACATTTTATTAAAACTTTTAGTAAAATCTGATGCAGACTCACCATTTTTTCTTTTCAGGTCTCCAAACTTAGTAATATAATACAAATAATCCTTTTTATCTCCCCACTGTTTCATAAAAGTCTCATCTAAAATGTCAATATCTGGAATAGAATCTGCATGAATACCACTGAACCATTTTCTTAGTTCTCCATCTAGACTTTGAACAAAAAATCTCATCCAAACATTTGACTGCTCTATATTGAAATTATCTGCAAAACTGTAAAAAGAGACTAAGCGTTTTTCAACAGTAACATATCCACCCCCCCATTGAATTTGGTCAAGTATTTCATGTAATCTCCTGTTGGAAAATCCCTTAAGACTTGAGGTAAAACTAGGGGTGCATATCTAGCAACAATAATAACATCCATCCTATTCACAACCATGGTTTGGACAGTTGGGACCTGAACTTTGAAAGGTGATGGAGGTTGAGATGTAGAAGTTGAGATTAATGATGAAGGATGAGTATGGGTTTCTTTAGATTCCATGAATTCTTCTAGGGAAAGAATATTATTAAAAACCTGAATTTCAGATTTAGCCTCTTCAAATGTACTTGGTTGAGGAATAGGCAAGGCTCAGATCAATTCTATTTTCTATTTTGTATATTTAAGAAAATTTATTAGGGTTTTTGATGTTAAGAGAGAATATTCTTCGTCTTTAATAAGATAAGAAAAATGATTCCATTTTGTGACTATTTGTTCACCCAATTGAATAACTATTTGTTCTTCCAAAGGAACAGTCTTAGATAAATCCAGAGATGATTTTAAGGATGGAAATTTATTTTAAAATGTAGAAACCTTGGTGAATTTTACTAATTCTTCATATGCCAACTATAAATGTTTAGCAATATTTTTGTAAAAATATTCAAATTTATAAGGATTTTATATAGTTTTTATAAAATTTTGGCGATTTTTAAGGTAAAATAATTTTATCCTATAGAATTTGGGCGAATCATTTTTAAAATAATGAATCTCATTTTTGGAAAAACCATGGAAAATTAGCCCCTAAAATCATCCATGGATAAATCCTTCTCTTCAACTGTTTATGTAAGAATAACTTCCAATGACACTTTCTCATTAACTACTTCTGAAGGAAAAACAATGGGATTTTCTTCAAGAACATGAGTTGTTTCTTTAGAGGAAGGCTTACCTTTAGATGATGAGGACTGTCCCTGAGTAAGGTTGGGTTTCCTCAACAGTTTCTTTGGATTTGATAATGTTGGAGTTGGCTTGGGATATGGATTCGATCTAGTTATTCTTTTTCTTGAAGATGAAGATGATGCTAGAACCTTAGTAGGCTTGGAATTTGGTCCTCTCACTTCTCTTTTGGGAGCCAACACTTCTATAATGGAGTCTCCAGGTGAATTAGATCTGATCGCTTTCGTTCTTTGAGGGAAATATTACTTCGTTTTCAGTGCCTAATCCTTGTTCACCATCAAGAATTAGATCTGATCGTATTCATTCTCCGAGGGAAATATTACTTCGTTACTCTGGTCCCCAACAATGACACCAAAAGATGTTAGCGCTAGAAGATGATCTTTGATTGCTGGGAGGGAATTCCTAACATATATTAGTTATTGCAATGTTTTAAACTTGTAGGTCAAGATTGGGTTTATGGATCAGGGAGTAGGATTATATGGAAAGTCTTAAACTATTGACACTCTTCAATTAAATAATGAGCAACATTTCACTTAGTCAAGAGTATTCACACTGATAGACTAGACAAATACAATGAAATTACAAAAGAACAAAAAAAATATAAGTTGACAATATGTTGACTTATATTAAAAAGAAATTCAAGTTAAAAAAGATGTTTGAAAATTGAAATAAATAATTAAATGAAAATATTTGAAACATGTAATGTATCAGTAATAACTCACTGGAATTATAGCTGAAATAAAGAGAAACAAATTCTTTTCATGTATTTCAATTGCAATTAAATAAGAAAGACAAAGATGAAAACATAAGAAGATAGTCTAACCATCAAGATTTTATATGTCTTGAGTATAAAACACTGCATATAATAAACACTATGTAGTTTATAGATATATGCTTTCCTTTCCAATCCCAAAAATGGAACCCTTTACTCTCTCTTTTTTCTTCCATTTTATAAACAGAGAGTTCTCAAAAAGTAGATCCTAGATCCTATAATATAGGTTTAGTTACATATTGATATACTCAACTTTAAAATAGACTCTATGATTGAACTACATTGAATCTAAGATAATAACAACCCCAAGATCCTAGGCAAAGGTCCTCTATTTTAGGACCATATCTTTGACTCAAACAAAAAAGGTATTGTATGATCTTGAAAAAAATGTGATCCAAATGATATTTTGAAGAAACATATATTGGAAAATGTAACTTCCCGATCTCCAGCCTAATTTGGTCTTTGTAGTCTTCAACTTGTTCACATAATGATCCTTCAAGTTCTCATTATACCTTAATCATATTAAATACCGGGACACTGCAAAAAGCCATTGCTTTTTGTAACATGAGTCAAAATTGGTAAAACCTTCTTGAACAATATTTGGATGTCTGGTGTTTTCCTAAATCCATTTGGTCTCAAGTACTTTGGTGGTCCAATACAAATTTATGTTCCTCTTCCTTAATTTCTGAGCAAAGTCACAAAGCTTGTTATGTTTTTATACCAGTCTAGCCATTATCTTCTGCAACTTGGAGTTTTTCTTTATAAGCTTCTTATTATGTTTCTTAATACATTTAATAATATTATTTTCTTACCAAGCTTCTTTCTTAATGACATTTCCTCTGTTTCTTCCCTATCTTCCCATACATTTTCCTCAAAAGATGGTCTGTTTAGATCAATGGACAACTCGTGCCTTTTGGGAATTGTTTCAAGATTATCAACCTCTGTACACAGAACTTTGTCTTCTTCTACAAACACATGAGAAAAGGATGGTGTCTTCTCAATACTGGTTTCTGTCAATTTAGGCATCAAAGGGCTTAATCTCTGTCTCTACCTTTCTTCAACATTTTTTTTAGTACCTATAATTGCAGGAGCCATCCTTTTCCTTTTAGTATTTTTCCTCATGGGTAGATCCTTAAGTGTCATTTTAGATATTGCTTCACTATCTATATCATGTGGAGTACCCTCAGAGATGCCATCTTCAATAACAATCGGTTTCCCTGTTTTCAATGAAGGGTCAAAAAATGATTTTGCATTTAGCCTGAACTTGTTTGTGGGTCGAGTCTCAAGTCTCCTTGATGTTCCCATGGGTTTCTTTACTTTATCTTTTTGTTGGGGATTCTTCTTTTTAATTTTAATTTGCTTTGTGTATGGAGTTTCCTAGATTTCCATGATTGAAATATCCTCTATAGCTTTAATAATATCTCCTTCAAGAGGTGAATTTGATTTTCTTGTAATCCTTCTGGTTCTTTTTCTAGTGTACACCTTCTTAACTTCAGGGGAACTCTATTTTCTAATACTGGATACAAATTCCTGTCTCGAGGATTCTTCTTCTTGAAAGGATAATATTTTTTTTCTATATCTGGTTTCTCTGGTTACATGCGAAGCTCTTATTTATGCAGTTTTAGGTTTCCTTTATGAGCTGCTAGCTTTATTTCAATCCTTAGGCTACTTTTCAGAGGTTAATTTATGAGTTTTCTTCTCCTGCTCCTCAAACCCTAATGAAGATAGAAAGTGTTCCCAAGAAACCTAAGTTTTTTTTAACTCTTGCATCACTAGAACCTTGATAAGTCCTTGGTGAAAAATATTGTATTGAGCAATCTTTGGATGTGTTTGTACTTTATTTGACATCTTAACCAAACTCTTCAGTAAAAAATAGGGCAAATTTATTTTGTTGTCTCCATTCAAATGCAAAAAGAATATCATGTGATAAAGGTGAATGGTTGAGAGCCTACCTTCACATGTTATGTATTTTTTCACCACAGGTAGAACATTATTCCATTCCTCCTTGAGCCATGTATTAGGGATTCCACTGCTCCAATCTAGGTTTGGTGATCTCCTATGAGAAATTGATTGTAGAAGTCCCCTGATTTTTATTTCTTTTTGAATCATATTTCCCCGTCGATAGGTAAATTCAAGGCTATAGAAATCAAATTATCAGATATATGAATGATTAGATTCGCAAGTTGAGTTTGATATCCGTCAAAATTATTTGCAAATGTCATGACGACCTCTGTGTGATGTCCTTGGAATGCACAATAGAATTGATACCAATGTGCCTAAAAAAATTTCTCTTTAAATTTTGGTAGAGATTCCAAGAGATTGATCCCATCTTGTTCCAGTCGGAGGAGATGACCACCTTTGAGTCATGCCATTAGCAACAATAAACCCTAGCTCCTGTGTTAACCCAAAAAATCTTCTATGCAAATTAAGGTTTAGTTATACCTGCAATAATTAGATTTGCCTCACACAGAAGTATTAAGTCATCACCTGTATTAATATTCAAATAAATACAATTTTGAGTTTATGAAACAATATGGAATGTAATGGCTGGGACCATAACATCCGATGATATCTTGGTGAAAGGATAGGAATTGGCAGGTACTCTTCACGATTTCGTGTATAATGAATTGAATCACCACCTGTAGTGGATAATATCTGATTCTAAATCATGCAAATGATTAAAGGATGTGTTGATTCATCATTGTGCCCAAATGATGTTTTTGACATGCGCTGTCAAAATACCCACGTTTTTGTAGTGCAATTCTAGTGAAAATGCGCTGCAAAAACTAAACTCTTTTCGCAACAAAATAATATTTAGTCTCAAAATTAAAAAGAAAGCCTTCAAATTACATAATGAAATAATCTATCCTTGGTGTGATTGAAATCTTTGTAACCACCTTAATCATATATTAAGAAAGAAGCAAAATAAAATTAAATGAAAGAAAGGGAAAACAAATCAAAAAGTGATCCGAACACATGAAATATAAAACATATAAAAGGAAAACATTGACTTGAGGAAGACTCTTGGATGAGTAGGATATGATTAAGGGTGACATAACAACTATTTAGGTTTTGGTACTAACACTAACATTTTTAGAATTGAATCTACTTTCATTTGATACAATGTGTATTCAATTTAATTGTTTTTTAGTAATTTTAATTAATTTTATAAAAAACATGTCTGCATATTATTTTTAGATGACATAATGATTCAGTAAAATGAAAAATCAATGTATGTAATAATACACAGTCGAAAATTATGAAAAATCCATATTACAAAACTTTTCACTATCCTTGTCAAAAGGGTACGTTTAGATTTTAATTTTAAATAAAAATTAAAGCAAATACATGGTGTCAATCTAAACGTGTCTAAAATATGCAACTTTTTCAGATTGGTCAAATTCCAAAAAATGTAGTAATTATAATATTCATCTAATGTCTTCAAATATATAGTCATACTTTAATAGAGTCTGTTTAGATTGTTGCAACATATTTCGTTTTTCATCAACAAAAGTTTAATAATGAGTAAATTGATGTAAATAAACATAACTCATGATCAATGCCTTCATTTTTAAAGAACATACTGTCAAACAATCACTAAATTGACATATCAAATGTCAATAAAAATAATTCAAAAAAAATCAATAGAAAGCTAACAAAATCCATTATCTCTTCACCTACGTCCTTTACCTTTGCACTCATGTAACTCCACAAACACTTCATTTAAGTTTTAAATATTATTTCCTATCCTAAGTTTCTTCCTTCTTTTTGTGGACCTATTACATTGAGACACATGGTAGGTGAGTGGGTGGTGATTGAATGTGACATTTCATGCATTCACATGTTGTCTAGGCGGTGAATGGGCGATGATTGGGCTACCAAATTACCAAGGCATGGATTTTTCGAAGGCACAAGAGCTACACTAAGGATTCCATAAGTTCCTCTATTTCACACATAAATTTTAAGGGAAGTGCATGCAATATGAACACCAAGTTTTTCCCCTTCCCAAATGAACGTGGGACTAAGAGAGGTGGAATCAGATCAAGGAACAATATTTACCCACAAACCATATCAATGATTCATGAGTAGTGAACTTCCTAAGCTCATATATCGAGTTCTCGGTGTCCATTTTAGGAAAATGAGAACTTGTTGGAAATTTAATTTGACAAGGAAGACAATGGGATAGGTTTCAATGGCTAAATTTGGCCATAATAGTTCCAGAAATTAAAAGAATAGTGAGCTGTCTTTTCATGGCTTCCTGGGAAGTCTATTTGGAATCTCAACTTCCCGAGGATATAAGTTGAGATCTTGACCTCCAAATTTTGCTCAAGATGGCTTGTTGGAAATCTAGAATAATGAATATTATTTCTAGAATAATTTACATCGCTGAGAAGTCACTTATCATGCTTAGAAAATTAAAAGATGCTCAACATTTTTTAGGAAGTCAGTTTCAAATTTTGGCAATAAAAGTTTATTAAATAACTTTTATAAAAGGGTGAAGTGGGTCCCACTTGGATGCACAAATTTCAATGACCTAATTCATTTATAAGTATTTAATCAAGAATTGATTTAAAACATCCACTTTTTATTCCAAAAATAAGAAGCACGTGGGAAACTTTTAGAATAATAAAAACTTTAACTCATAGGGAAAGCATTTCAAAGAAGAATCGTGAGAGGATTTAAAAGGAGGAGAGCACCATCAAAGAAAGGGTTAGATAATCAAAATATCATTGTTCAACTTTTAGTACACAACTGAATTTCTCATCTGCAAATACGTATTTCCATTTTCTTTCTCCTTTTTCTGCTACACAATTTCTTTGAGAGCTTTGTGTTTGTATATCCAAAACTGAGCATAAGGCCAAGTTTTTGAGTGTTTTTCTTTCATTCTTCTAGATCTATGCCTAAAATATCAATAGGATTATTTTACAACCATATATATGAATGATAATGCAAGTCAGGGTTTTCTAACATATTCATGGAGGTTTAATTCTTGCATTTGGTAGGATTTGCTTTTTAGCACTAGTCAATTGGTTTACTAAAATGCTTTGTAATGTGAATATCTTTTATGTATTGAACCCCCGAGAGAACTATTTATGGCATAACTTTAATGATTTCTCAGACTTTGATATTTCTGAGTATGATATTTTTTGAGTGTGTTCATCCTATTCTTTTTCAAGTCTTAAATGTAATACTCATTTAAAGTTCTCTGAAGTGATCAACCCCAATTCAACCCCAATTCACTCTTTTTCTTGTGAGAGAATATGGTTCCATCTTTTGTTTTCTTTTCGGTTCCTAATTATTGTTCATTTTCCTTCATTTTTGGCTTCCTTTACCTTTTGAACATCCTTCCTTAATTTAACTTGATCTTTTGGAAAGAGATCTTCATTTATAAATATTCCAGACCCTTTTAAGCCTGGGGTTTTACCAATTATATTATATTTATAAGTATTAAAGCTTACCATAACCCAAATACAAGTGGTTTGATGGCTTTTTATTAAATCAACATATTAAATATAATATTAAAAATATATTTATAAATTTAATATTAAGAATATATTTATACATATGAAAATGATTTAATGGTTTTTAATGGAAAACAATATTACATTTTAGTAGTATCATATTAACAACCCAAACATATATTCATTAAATTAATATATTAACCAATCATTTATATTTATATTTATATTTTTATTAAATTAAAATATCATTATTCAAAACATCTATGTATTATTCAACTTTATAAGTTTATTTTTATCACACATACAGATTTCGTAAGTGTAACATTTATGTATTATTAATTTTTATAAACTTATCTTTATTATAAATATGCAAGTGTTTTGGCGTCTTTGTGGTAGTATGATATATTAACAAACAGTTTTTGTATTTATTATTAATACGTTATACATTTAATATTTATATTTTGGTTAAAAGTTTTTTTATAATATTTTATTTTTATTTTCATCGAGCTATCACATATCATTAAATTAATTTTCATATAAGATATTTTAACAATTTGGTTTTTATTATTATAAATATTTTTTTAACTTGGAAATTATTAAACATGGAAAGGATGCAATCTTTTGAAGTGTGAATTTTTTTGGATGGTGGAAAAATTTGTGAAAAATTTTGCACTTAGGAAGATTTGATCATATCCCTCTTTGTGTTTGATAGAGATTTAGAGTTAATATGAATTTATGTTAGTTACTATTAATGTATATTATCTTTTTTAGTTAAAGAAGCTTGTTGTAAAATTATGATAAAGGTATTACATATTTTTCTTATATGATAGGAGATTTAATTCATTATTTATGTTTAAGAAAAAAACCAACTTTATTTTTGTCAAACAACAAGTGCCTTTGGTTATTAGAGTTCTCTCCAATGGGTTTTTTTTGCACATTGACATATTTTCCCCATATTGTGTTGTAAAATGCTCCTCTCGACAAAATAATGCAAGGTTTAACTATTTGTTCAACACATGATGAAATAATAATCTTCTTCAATTTGTAACTTCCGCTTCCATCTAGCATGATATATTGAATTCTTGGTGAAGTGAACTGTTCTTATTGATGTCAAGCATAATATTTGTTTAGTATATTAAGATACTATTCAATTACTTGTACAAGGTCTAGTTCAACTTGTGAATGAATGATGAGATTGAGAAATTGTTTAGTGGACAATAAAGAAACCTTTGCTTTTGGAATTACCTTAGGAACTCATTGGACTTGAAACATAATATTGAGAATGATGCTTTAAGGTGTCAATTCCTAAATACCATGTTGCTCCCACACAAATGCCTTGTGAAGCAACACATTGCGAACATCTAACGAGCCCCATTGAAACAAATATAATCTTTGAATGTATTAACATTGTATTAGAACTTGAACAAGTGTGTAATGAATAATTCCTTGCCTTGATTCAACTAACTAACGATTAGGAACTTAATGGAGCCGATCCATAATATTTAGAATGATGCCTTAAGGTATTAAACTTGTAAACATCATGATGCATCCACATGAATAACAAGAAATACATCACAAAAAACTTCATCCTTGAATGCATTGATACCATACTAGAACATGAAAAATTGTGTAATTTCTTACCTCAATTCAACTAATCAATGATGTACTGTTAAAATTGTAGTTATTCAGTTGACTCATCAAACAATATTCATGACAATGAAATTTTGTTCAACTCATTATTAACAATGAAACATAAATGTAGTTTGTATACCTACATCTGCAAGTGGAACACATGCTCCTTTTACTCACGACATTATCAAGACTAAGCATTGGTGAACTAATTTTACATTTAGAACTAGAATATTGGAGATCTAAACATCATATGAAATGAGATACACCCCTTGATCATTTCCTCTTGGATATATGAAAAAAAGAATAAGCGCACACATAACACTTGTCATAAGTCAACTTATGAAAAGAACAACCAAAACTAAACATTTGAGACATTGGATTGTGAAGTCAATTTAGGAAGAGAACTAGAAGTTTGTTAGTGTACTTTTATACTTGATCTTAATAGAACCCTTCCCTCTTGGATGACCAAAAAAATTAGCTGTACACATAACACTTGTCATAAGTAAACTTATAAAAATAAAAACCAAAATTAAATGGACACTTGACACATCAAATCATATTGTGAAGTCAATTTAGGAAGAGAACTAGAAGTTTGTTCATGTAATTTGTTGGAAATTGTGTTGTTATTGATGTCAAAGGTAGAAAGAATTGTGATAGTCATGAATGTCATTAACGAAAAACACATAGGGAGACTGTGAATATCTTGACCTTCTGCAAGATCCTTGTGTGTTTACCTTCAACGACAGGGCCATAACAACAAGATGACTGTGTGCAAACAAGAAGGATTGAAGAGAAATGGAAAATGGAAGATAGATAAGATGACCTTGAAATAGAGGAACATGATATGAGGGATGAGCAAGAGGAGAAAATTGAAGTATGTGTGGTGCAAATGAAGTGTAGGTATAGAGCAACGATGAACTTGGAAAAGGAAGATCTCGATGGCCTGATCAAAGAACTAACGAAATTGATATATCCCACATTTATGAGGAAAAACAATTTCCATAAGTTTATAATGAAAAAGCGATATTATGTTGTTTGAATGAAGACGAAAAATCCATGGAACCTCACGCAAGGCATTAATTTTATGTTGTGGGGCTCACCTTACCGAAGATCAGACTAAAATTTGCAAATGAGTGGTCGAAGTCTCGGTGGCCTAGTGCCCTGCTAGGCTGGTGGCCATGTTTGAAGCCATGATGGGATCCATGATAGAGCTACATCATCTAGTTAATGGAAGGTGCCCATGTGGAGACAATGTAATCTACCACAACAACATATTGGAGATCGGGATATCATATGAGTTGAGAAAAAACATAATTGTATTGTCTCGGAGGCCCAATGGGTTGATACCCTGGTGGCCTGGTGATCCCATATTAGAGTATCAGATATCAAAAGAACAAAGTGCATGCACAATGCCAAATATCTGAGGGACCTATACCCGTAGACCAACTTAGATTCCATGGAAGCAACCACATAAAGGGCCACATCATCCACCACTTAAGTAGTCATGAAAACATGATGAGTCAATGTGAAAGACCACGTCACTTTCCATGCCATATCGAATATCGGATACCAAAAGAATGGAGGAGAAAGGTCCTGTTGAATCTCGAGGGGCCCGGTGGGCTGATAGCTTGGTATCATGGTTCCACATGTGAGGTTCCATACTAGATCAAGAGAAAGAAAAGTTGTTTTCAAAGTGTTGAAGGTGACAGAAGTCGATGGCCTGGTAGGTCGGTGGACCCGATGACCATAACCTGGATGACAAGGTTCCATGCCGGATCAGGTTGGAAAGTGCAGTGTTGAAGTGTTGAAGGGTTGGTGACCGATGCCATGATGATGCCATGTCAGAACGACATAAGAAGCAAGGATAATGCCATGTGTCAAGTGCCAAGTCAGTGCAACGATAGAGCAGAGCAGGAGGAATTGATGATGTCACAACTATGTAGGTGTCACATCATCCAACACATGTGGAAGGGGTCCATGTGGATGCCACATTAGGAACAAAAATTGCAAGTGACCAATGTCGAATCATATGCCATGTGTCAGACCCATACAATTCCACACCAATCGAGACATGCATATGAAGCCCACATGGATATCACATCAATAACCATGTCACATTGACGTATCATATATTAGAATTTTGTTGAAATTGTTAGTGTTGAAGGCCGAGAGGCCCGAGGGGCTAGTAGGCCTGATAAGACCGGTGGTATATTAGATTGAGAGAATGAGTGTGGGCATAGATTTGAAAGCTCAAGGACTTGATATCCCATGATCTGATATCCTGGTGGTCTCGATATCTAGGGAACACAAAAACGAGATCGATAGATGAGAATTGATAAAGGATAGATTCAATAGTTATTGAGCGTTGAAGTCTTGGCACATGTTTACAATACCATATCAGATAAACGATAATGATTTGATCAAGGACTTGATCAGATGGCTGTTGAGCATCAAGGTTATGCGGTGTGTTCCACTAGCTAATATCGATGGTTATGATTGAACGAAGGATACAAACTAACAACTGTTGAGCATTGAGGTTTTATTTCTTATTTTGGTGGGTTGGGAATAGATCGACGACCACTATCGTTTCAAGGAATGATCATATGAAAACTGAGTTTTAAGGTTGATCAATGAGCAGAGAGCATGCAAATTAGGAGGAATTTGGGACTAGTTTCGAAGTTGTGTGTGTGTGTGTGTGTGTAAGTGAATTGAAAGTGAAGTGGAGCTCTGGGATTATAAGGCTATCAAGTATGAGAGTAAGTGAGAAAAGAATGGGAGAGTGAGGATTTATGAGTCTGGAGAATCGAGAGAGTGGAAGAATGTTGACGAGTTGATAGAGTGAGGAACTTTGAGTTTGTAGAACCAAGAAAGTGGAAGAGTATGTGTGAGTAAGAGAAGATTTGAGGCTCACAGGTCCAAGGAAAAAAAGAGAATGGAAGAAAGGAAGATATGAATGTTTAAGAGTGGATGAGAGGTTCAAGGAATTTCTGGATTTGTACAGAATTAAAGTTTTGTGTCAACAAAAACAAAGCAAAAAAGTTGTACTGGTGAAAGATGGAAGGGAAGTGGTAATCTGGTATTGTTGATAGTTAGAAGAAATTAACTTTTCCAGTAAATTGATATGGCTGAGTTAGTGCCCAACTAAGGGGATTGGTGTCTCCTGTAGGTTGGTGCCTGCAAATACTGCAACTGCAAGTTGGTGCCTCGTTTGAGACTTGTCACTCTGATACCATTTGTTGGACACACTGACCACACTAAGAGGGGGGGGTGAATTAGTGTGAGTCTCTTTTTACACTTCTTTTAAAACTTTAGTTAGAAATCACCATTTACTCATTACTTCCATTAATACTTAGTTGCTTGCATGTAAACATATCTCAACAACATACAAAATCAATATAGAACTATGAACCATCATTATGAACACAAAGAACACTGGATATTGTGTAAAATTTTTGTATTATGTTTTATAGGAGACCACAATTTCGAGGGTTTATCAACATGAACTAAAAAGAGAACCAACTCAAAGAGAGCACCAAATATCAATGCAAGACCCAACCTGTAGATCTCAACACCAACTGAAAAGAGGAATCCAACCCACAAGTACAAGACCCAACTTGTAGATAGAAATAAATCTGTCAAAATGTACCAACAGTCTATACCAAGACAACTGCATCAACTATGCACAACACAACCTGTCACAACAACCTGTCACCTCAACCTATATCATCAATATCATCATCCAAATCTGATCTACTCACAAATATCAATCATCAAGTCAACTCTCAACCATATGCACAATATCACCAAGTTAACCAACAAGATACCTCTAGCAATACACAATACTCTCCATAAACCAAATACCATAAACCCTTACACAAGACCATGTACCAAAACCATACCTTTAATCCTGTAGCAATCATCAAGACCTATACTATACCATGCAACAATTGGAACAACTCCAATATGAAAATTTGATGTGGTTACCGAACTGCCATCTTTTTGCAACTGCCAAATCTGTTACTGTGGTTTTTCTACTATGATTATGATTTTGTGGTTTTGCTACCGCGATTTTTCCACTGCATTTTTGCTGCCGTGATTCTCCTTCTATGATTTTTTTGCTGCTATTCTTCTGCTGCAATTTTTTTGCCACAAATTTTCTCTATCAATAATACCTTCCCAATTAACCTTTCACAAATGGATATTAAATATGCTCAAACATCATACTCATAAGAGACCCCTGCTCTCTTATTAATACTTCTCCAAGTAGCTTCCTCTAGGGGTTATATTCTAACCAACTTACCCAACTTACTTCTTTTGGGGCTAACCCACTTCTAACCACCTTTTCCACTTACAACCACTTTATCCACAAATAGTAAATTCTCCACTTCTAGTTGCAACTAATTTATTTTTAATTGTTTTCTTGTTGCAACCACTTAACTCATGACTAACCACTTTGACTGGTCAACTTATTCTAGAAGCTTCTAGAATAATTTGACTTCTTTGAACCTCTAGAGGCTTCTAGAGAACTCATGAGGGTTCTCCAACTTCTCATGGCCATAACTCTCTAACCGTGAGGAGTTATGTGATCTTCAACATATCACCAGAAACGACATGACATATACTATACATATGGAATAGTTTATCTTGCAAATTCACTAATCTTCATTACATTATTCCTCAATCAAACTTGGGTTCCCTAACCACACTACTGGGATACTCAAACACCTAACCGTTTGGAATTCACAAAGCATCTTCTTGTGAGGGATTTCACCATAAGGGGACCACTTTGAGAACTTTATCCAAGAGAATCTTCCCATGAGGGATTTCACCATAAGGGGACCTCTTTGGAGTTTATCCATTTGGTTTTTCCTATCAACTATGACTGCCATCAATGATACAACTCCCTTTAATATAAACACATCATTATGACACCACTTGACATCAACCCTTTGACAAAAATTACATCAATGACCAATAATCAATATATCAATGATACAAACACATCACTATGAAAATACTTGACATCAACCCTTTGACATCAATCTTTTGACATCAATGAAAACATAGTACAACAATCTCCCCCTTTGACATTGATGGCAACACCAACATTGATGTCAACACCAATCATTGATGGAAACACTTGGACATGGAATTGATCATGCTCCCTCTATGATCATCGCTCCTAATCAATGTTCATCTCGCCACATCAATGTGACTATCTCTCTCCCTTTGACATCAATGGAAAAGGGTAGTTCTCTCCTTGGGGCTGATGCCCCTCCTTGAACTCTCCTTGGGGATACTCCCCCTATCTGGGTGCCTTTTGCTTCCTCTAAATAATCTCTCCCCCATTGGACAAGGGATATCACTTTGATGCAATGTTGATGGCATGGATGCCAATCATCTCTCCTCCTGGAATCATGCTTCTGCAACCAATCATGGGAATAATAATAACTCCCCCTATGGGTATGTCTCCCCCTATCTTCTCTGAAAGACGAACAATATGCTACCACTGCAATATGCTTATACTAAAAATGCTACTACTCAACCAAAACATATATCTACCACTCAAGAATGATCTTGATCTAGGTGGATATCGGTGGCCACCCACCTATTCCATTGGCTCGAAAAAAAGTTTTCCACCTTGGTAGTTTTTCGATAGTTTTTTGGGTTCAAAACTTCCGGGGCTGTTTTGAGGCCCCAAACAACGTTTTTTTGGGGATTTGGGGCCCAAGCTAATTTTCATGACACTTACTTGGGCAAGTTGAAAATGGTTCTTCTTGGTTAGACCTTTGCAATGATGTATCGAGCGCCCCAAACAAAGATCGTATGTAAAAGTTATGCCCCTAAGAAGTTGACATATCAACTACCCCCATCGAGGCCCACAAACCTTTTGTCTTTTCATCTTCTGGGGTTAGGGTTTTGGATATTAATTATGTTAAAAAGGCCTTTGGAGCCTCATTGTGACAATAATCTTCTTGTGAATGCGAGTGGCCTTCACATCTCTTCTCAGATATAAGATGCCACCATTTTACCGAGTCTTTCACTCTTTATTTTTATAGTCTTTGTACATTTTCGCTCATTAATAGAAAATTGTGTATTATTGTATCTTTGTGTTTATGGTTTCATATATGATAAATTTCTATTATATTATTGTATATCCATGATATCTTTGTACATTTTTTTATTATATCTTTGCTCTCATTTCATTCCGAAAATAATCCAAATCAGTGGTATCAAAGTAGGCTGCTCTTGATCGTTTTTCAGTGCATGTCCCTGATGAGGTCCGAGTATAGAAGGTTGGGTCTTGAGCTTGTCTCTCTTGAGGAAATTCTCTCTACATGACCAAGAAACCCTCTGTTAGCGTCAGAAGTCACCCCTGGATTGCAGCAGGAGCAGAGCCCGACGCCCATCAGTTTATGTCATGATTTGTTTAATGGGGTGATCGGATGGAGGCTAACTTAAACGATGTGGTTCTAACTTTGAAACTAGGCCAAGCATGCATGAGCAAGTGAGGTCTTAGATAACTCCAGACAGTGAGTTGTAGTAAGGGTGAGTAAGGGGAAGACTTGTATCAGAGAGATGCAAAGGTCTATCATAAAGATCAGGTTCCTAACAGACTATGGAAGAAGACATCTAAACGCAAGATCTTCCTACGTTCAAACGCAGAAAACCAGAGAAAACAATAATGCCATAATAAATCCTTTATCACAACAAAGTTTCCATAATTCGTGCGAATCAGTCGATCAAGATCTCTCTTAGTATAAGATGAAAACTTAAATGGATTGAGAAGACTGTCTGTTATAAAATAAGAAATCTTATATACAGATGCATGACCAGAAAGCTAGAATGTCTGCTAAAACTTTTACAATCGGGAGCTGCGCTCTACCATCGATCCTTACAAAATACAAAGACTGAGTTTATATACTTAGGAAAATTCACCTCACAGAGGCGTGCCCAGTCACCCAAGGCTTGGTGTCCCTTCAATCAAAATCGTACTGATATCTTTATTTAAATGTCGCCTTAACTACGCATGCCTCCTATAAGGAGGGTAGCTGAGCCATGAAATGCTCGGCTAGCGTGCACAAAATTCTCCATCAAGTCGAGGACTTCGACACGGCTTCGTTGAGAGAATCGATACACAGGACCTCTGCGAGAAGGCGGCTCGCCAGACCCTCCATTCCCCTCATTTAATGAACGAAAGGAGGCTTCAACCACCCGCTCTTGCCTTCATTCACTTAAATACTAGAAACAATATTAAGATGGGGTCCGATGGCACCTGGAGGTCACGATGATCCCCTCTGCAACTGCACTCGGTGACTATGGGCTGTGACCATATGCTTTCGGCGTTCGCGAATATGAAGGGATAATCTTTGCTGATTGAAATCGCGATGAGCGATATGCCGAGACGGCTTAATCTGGCACTGCGCGTCCCTCTAGATCTAGTGGTTCTTACCTCTCCCGGCGATGCCGTGGGCCCGGGTCCAGGATTCTCTTGGCACCTCGCGCATCGGAAAATAACAGAGCTGCTCTTTGTGTGTTGGAGACGCGATGGGCGAAGTGCTGAGATGGCTCTACTTGCTGCCAGGTGTCCCCTCTGGATGGATGGCTGAAAACATTTCGTGATACCGTGGGTCCCACTTTCTACGCTTTCGGCGCTATCGGGGTTCGGGGTTTCGTGATGTTGAACAACATGAAAATCTCACCCCACGAACTCCCGACCGTCGATACGTCGACGTGGCCAGATCTTGCGACACGCGTCCTTAAGATGAACGGATGAGGGGGCGTTCGATATTTAGCAGGGAGCCACCCTCGTTTGCAGGCTTGCTTGATATGACCCAGGGATGAGACCGTGGGCTCGGCGCCAAAGGCGCTTTCGGCGTTTCCCTGATCGGTACTTCCAAGGGCAATGATTTAAGGGCTCCCTGTCCCCCGAAACCCCGATCCACGATATGCTGACAGGCTGCCACCTGTCCCAGTTAGATCGGACAATTTGAACCTGCTGATTGAAATACGAGAGTTGTCCTTTGCGTTAAACCTTGAGCAATTTGGTAGCTCTGAAAACCCGGTGACCGTCGATCTGCTTTGTAAAATAGATCTTGGATCCTGTCGATGACATTTTTCCCGCTCGCTTGACCTGCTACTTGGAAAAACAGGGATTCTCCCATGCTGCGCTTGGGTATTTCATGTGCAATCTACAACCCTGGGTGCTTTTGCGCCAAATGACAAAAATAATCGCTAACATTAGGCTCCATGGGGAATAGAGTCATCCCTGCGATGCTCTAAGAACTCCTTCTGCAGCTTAAGTGCCTTGCTATTGGGCTATGGAATCACTTATTAGGCTGAAAACACGCAAAAATAAATCAAACAAAGAACTAAAGGACAATATTTACAAACAAGGGAGCCATCTGAGGCTCAAATAAAGCATTTCTTCAGAAAATGCCCATTCACTGGGCTGCTGAAAACCTCTTCACCCTCCAGATCTTGTAACCCATATGTGTTGTTGGAGAAAATCTTAGAGATCTTGAAGGGGCCAATCCAGAGGGCGTCAAGCTGACTGTGTTTGCCCTTATCCTGCCTGGGGGCATCCCACTTGAGTACCAAATCTCCGATCTCGAACTCTTTCTTCCTGACCTTCTTGTCGAAATCCTGCTTGATCTTTTCCTGGTGACTATAAGCTGCGGTCCTCACCTGCTTTCTGATATGTTGCACTTCTACTATCTGATGAATCCTCCTGATCATATGATCTGTTTCTTCCTCATAGTCTCGAAAGAATTTCGCCACAGGTAAGGCGAGTTGAGTAGGAAAAACCGCCTCTGCTCCGTAGACTAGCTGAAAAGGCGAGGTGCCCAAAGATTTCTTCGTTGTCACATGATCAACCCACAGAGAAAACTTCAACTTTGAATCCCAGGATCTTTTGTTGTCTTCCAACAACCTTTTGATGATCCTTATTAGGCTTTTGTTGGAGGACTCTGCTAAACCATTGCCCTGGGGATAGTAGGGGGTGGAGTGAATTAGTGAGATTTAGAACTGCTCACAGAACTTAATTAGAGGCTCGGAATTGAAAGAAGCAACATTATCGGTGACGATCCTGTTGGGATAGCCAAATCTGGCTATGATATCCTCCAGGAAGTTGATAATTACTTTGTGAGATGCACTTCTGGTGGGGACGGTTTCTATTCACTTGGTGAAATAGTCTGTTGCAGTCAGGATCCATCTGTGCTGACCACTTGAGGGAGGATGAATTTCTCCAACGAAGTCCAACCCCCACTGCTGAAAAGGTGCTGAAGATACTATAGGCTTCAATGGAAGTGGTTTGAGCTGTTTCTTTCCTGAGAAACTTTGGCACTTGATGCAAGCTCTGATCTCTCGGTAGACATCTGGGAATAAAGTGGGTCAGTAATACCCAGCTCGGAGTATCTTGTGAGCTGTGGTCTTCCAGAAATGATGACCTCCGCAAAGGCCACTGTGAAAATCAAACATAACCTTTTGGGCCTCTTGCAGGTCCAGACATCTCAACAATACCCGTAGAGGATCTTTCCAGTACAATATTTGGTCAATGAGACAATACCTGACCGCCTTGAGCTTTAAAGCTCTTGCCCTGCTTTTACCCATTCCATCCGGAGGCTTCAATTCTTGCAAGAAATACAAGATATCCTTATACCAGGGGCATGTTTCTAGGGATAAGGCACTCTGAGAATCCTTATCAGATGATTTAACTTGCAGATTTTCTAAATAGGCGTTGATGAAACTAATCCCCAAAGCTTTGCAATTGGATTCAGCTAGCAACTTGGCTAAACCCTGCCCCTTAATCAACTTGGTGGGTTTAATCTCCAGATCAAACTCTAGGATCTTGGCAATCCACCTACCTCTTCTTTCGTCAATGTTAGGCTGTATAAGAATTTCCTTCACGGAAGCTAAAGGAATGTATGTTGTAACCTTCGAATGCAAGACGTAGATCCTGAAAGCTTTGAGGGCTTTCACTAAGGCATATGCTTGCTTCTCCATGATCTCATACATGGTCTCCGCATCTCTTAATGCCTTGTTGAAGAAAGAGATGGGTTGCTCATGCCTCTTCTCGTTTTTCTGTAACAAGACCGCTGCTACTGTATCAAAAGAAGCAAAAGAGAAAATTAGGAATTCTTTGGAATAGTCAGGACTGATCAGCACAGGTGTCTCAATCAATGCCCTTTTTATTTGATCAAAAGATGCCCTGGGCTCAGCGGTCCATTTCACCTCGTTTCCCTTCCTGAGAATGGCCGTGATGTGATTCACTAGCTCATCAAAATTTGAGACAAACCTTCTTAGAAAATTAATTTTACCCAAAAAGGCCTGAGCCTCCTTTTTAGACCTGGGAAGTGATAAGGTTTGAATTTCCTCTACCCTGCTGGGATCAATTCTCACTCCCTTTGCTGATACTATATGGCCCAACAACTTCCCTTCCTGCATAGTGAACAAAGATTTCTTGGGATTTAGGGACAGACCGAACCTCTGACATTTCATGAAAACTTTCCTCAAGTGGTGGCGGTGTTCTTTGTCTGAGTTGGAGAAGACCGTGATGTCATCGAGATAGATCACCACGAACCGGTCCTTCTCCCCGATGAAGGCGATGTCCATGGCTCGCTGAAATGTTTCTCTTGCATTCATTAGTCCAAATGGCATCTTGGCATACATGAATGTGCCCCAAGGAGTGGTGAAGGCTGTCTTCTCCCTGTCCTCAGGCATGCCCAATATTTGATTATAGCCAGAAAACCCATCGATCATGGATATCCTAGATGCACCAGTTACCCTTTGCAGTATGTGTTCCATCTTAGGTAGGGGGTAATTGTCTTTATTTGAGCTTCTATTCAGATTCCTGAAATCGACACAGAGCCTGATTTCTCCGCTTTTCTTCCTTACTGGGACCAAATTGGCCACCCACTCGAAATATCTCAAGGGGACAATGATTTGTTCATCCAAAAACCTTTTTACCTCTTTCTCCATAATGGGTAGCAGCATGGGATTTATCTTTCTTAGCTTCTGCCTGAATGGCCTAGCCTCTTCCTTCAATGGGATCTTATGCTCAATGACATATGTGTCATACGTCTTGAGGTCTTCGTATGTCCATGCAAACACATCGGTGAATTCTCTCAGCAACTGCGTATATTCAACCCTCTGTTCTTTGGTCAAACTGCTTGACAATTTGACGAGCTTGGGCTCCTTTGGTGTGCCGATGTTGCATTCACCTGTATCAGCATCTTCCTCCGCCACTCTACCCTTTACTGCCACATCATTCCCATCGAACATTCTCTCCAACGGGACTAGTCCCCTTGGAATGTGATTGCTAGGTAACTGAATAATTTGGTGGTTAGCAATTTTATTTAAAAACACCTCAGGGTGAGGGTCATCTTCTGTGTTTGGATCCTGATCGATGTGCAACGCAAAAAATTCATCAATGGATCGGAGAAATATTTCAATTTCCTGATCATCTTCGAATACCTTCCAATGCTTTACATTGTCCGGTACAGAGGGCCTATATTTTATTTCAACATCAGAGTTGACTATGGACGATAGGGAAGCTTTTAGCAAGCTGCCTGAGACAGCTAAAGAATCGGCCACAAAATTGTCCTCCCTTGGAATAAAAGAGATATTGAAAGCTGAGAAGAAATTGTCAATTAGGTCCCATGCTTCATTCCTGTAATTTCTGAGTCGAGGGTGCTTGGCTTGATAAGTGCTTCTGACCTATTGGACCACTAACTCTGCATCTCCAAACACTGCTATCTCCTGAATTTCCATTTCCCTTGCAACTCTTAATCCTAGAACAAGGGCTTCATACTCTACCACATTGTTTGTGGTTTCAAATTCTAATTTGTATGACAGAGATACGGTTTCCTGGGAAGGTGACACAAAAAACACCCCAGTGCCAGCGCCTTACCTGAAACAAGCTCCATCAAAAAACATTTTCCAAACGGGGGTGATGGGAGGAGGAAGTTCACGAGGGGAAGTGGGCTGCTTCATGAGTTCAAGAGGAGGCTCGGGAGCATGAGTGAGTTGCAGTAAACTGGAACCTAAATTGGTGTCCAAGGCGAAAATGGGATGGTTGGTAGGGTTAGCTTCATCACTAATTATATAGGCCAATTGGGCTTCCCTATATAGCCTTCTATGCTCTCCTCCAAACACTGGGATAGTAGCATATGTGAGGTCCATCTGCAAGGTTCCCCCCAGTCTCTTTATCCAAGACCTTGATAACAACATACCGAACTTGGGGGGGACATCGGCCACTACAATGTCCATGACCACACTTTTCATGGGCAGTTGAAACAAGGTCACGACCAGGTCTTTGATAACTCCTAGACATTGAAATTTTCTGGAGTCAAAGGAATAGAGGTCATGATAGGCTCGGGTGACTTCTAGTCCTAACTCTTCCATGACAGTTTTGGGGATGAGGTTGTGAGAAGTCCCCGAATCCATCAAGCAATTGTGCAATACCTTGTCATGTATGTTCAAGGAAGTGTAGAAGGGAGGGGATGAGTCATTCCTGTCTTCTACCATAGGACCTAGGATAACTGCGGGCTTTTCATCTTGCAAATTGATGAAGTCCGTGGGAAGGCTTGAGAACTCAGACTGTAAAAGCTCAAAGAAGTGTTTCTTGAACCCTTCATGTTTAATTAATTCTGTCAGGGGCACATGGATTTTGATTTTTTGAATTTCATGCTCGAAATTAAAAGAAGATGGGAGCTTTGGGATTTCTCTTATTTCGGGAACACGACTCTAGATAGTGGGAGAGAGGGGTTGGGTCTTCTTACCTCTGCGATTATCTGCTGCTTCATTAGAAGGCTTCTCTATTCTAGTGAGCTGCTCAGGGGCATCGGGTGCCACTGCCTTCTTCTGGGACCTCAGGTCATACTTGCCTTGGCGACTACTAGTCTTGTTTTCCTTGCTCAGTTCATTTAGCTGGCCATCCATGAGAGATTCCTCATATGCTGATTGAGTGAGATGCAAAAAAGGAGGAGTGTCCCCAAAGAAATTTATCTTAGGATCCAGCTCATCTATTCCCCCTTCTTCCCCCTCGGCCACAAAATTGTTTCGAAAAGGGGCCTGAATCTTCTAGTCTTCTCTGTCTCTTCCCTTCTCTCTTTGTACATTCGTGGGAGTAAAATTGTTTGGCCTCTTGAAACCTCCCTTGTTTTCGGTGTTCAAAGGGCCCTTGTATGCTTGCCTCCCTTCCACCCTCATTCTCTCCATATCTGCAGACAGAGATTTCACCATCCTGGTCAGTTCGTCCACTTGAGGGTGGGGCACCGATGGGTCAGAAGTCGAGGCTTCCGACCTTCCTTTTCTCCTGTCTGCGTCAGCTGTTCCTCAGTTTGTTAGATACTAACACATTGGATTCCACCTCTATGGTCACATCTTGCATTTGAGCTAAGGAGGTGGCTCTTCTTTCTCTCAACAAAAGGCAGAAATCGGGGCTGAACGCGCTAGCATATGAAATCTTAGCTGAGGCTTCTGAAGGCTTTATCTTGGCAGGGATTTTGTTATACATATTATTAAATATTTTGGAGAAGTCAGAGACAGACTCTCCTTCCATTTTCTTCAAAGACCCGAACTCTGTCATGTAATACATGAAATCCTTCCTATCTCCCCACTGCCTCAGGAAAGCACTATCTAGAGCTTCGATCCCAGCAATAGACCCCGGAGCCAATCCTCTAAAACACTTCCTCACCTCACCATCCAGGCTCTGGACGAAGACTCTCATCTAGACATCTTCATTTTCAATGTTGAGGTTGTCTGCATAACTGTAGAAAGCAGCCAGGTGCTCTTCGACAGTTATGTCTCCTTCCCCAGTGAACTTGGGCATGTATTTCAAGTAATCCCTAGCAGGAAGAGGGTTCATAGGATGGGGTAGAACTAAGGGAGAATATCTGGCAGCGACTATGGCGTCCATTCTATTCAGAGGGGGATTAGCAACAACCATAGGAATGTTAGGTGGAGGAGAGATGGGAGGAGAAGGAGTTCGTGAAGGGCTACTAGGAATGAGTTTCGAAGTGGAGTGGGAAACAAGAGGGGATTTAAGGAGAAGGCTAACAAGCTCACGTCAGTAGGTGTTTTTCTTTGTGCAGGAGTGGTAAATATAGGAGTGGGGAAATCTTCTGTGGTCCTGAGTCCACGCCAAGGTACAGTTTCAGGGGAGAGGGGAGTGACAAGGTCTTGTCCCTATGGTCGCAGACCAGGAGAGGAAAACTCAACAGGAACACTCCTGAAATTTAGGGAACGGGAAACTTCAGAAATAGGTCTGTTCAGAAACTGAGGAGGAGAGAAAGGAGTTCCCACAGAAATATATGGTGGATTACCTGGTTCGGTGGTGGATGCTTCTTCTTCAGAGGCCTTTCCCTTTCTGAGCACCGCCTCTGGATCTGTTTCAGTCGTAGCTAGAGGCAGATGTGGATAAGACCGCGTATGCCTGCCTCTGAAAGCCACAATTGATAGAGCAGGTTCTCCCCAGTGGAGTCATCACAATGGAGTCACCAGGTGCACAACAACAATCTTGATAATTTTAATATCTGATGCACCTTCAAAATCAGTTAATCGTTTTCGTTCAATCCCAGGAAAAATATTCAACTTCGTCCCCGAAAACGGTGCCAGAAATGTTAGCGTCAGAAGTCACCCCTGGATTGCAGCAGGAGCAGAGCCCGACACCCATCAGTTTATGTCATGATTTGTTTAATGGGGTGATCAGATGGAGGCTAACTCAAACAATGTGGTTCTAACTTTGAAACTAGGCCAGGCATGCATGGGCAAGTGAGGTCTTAGATAAATTCAGATAGTGAGTCGTAGTAAGGGTGAGTAGGGGGAAGACTTGTATTAGAGAGATGCAAAGGTCTGTCATAAACATCAAGTTCCTAACAGATTGTAGAAGAAGACATCTAAACGCAAGATCTTCCTACGTTCAAACGCAAAAAACTAGAGAAAACAATAATGCCATAATAAATCCTTTATCACAACAGAGTTGCCGTAATTTGTGCGAATCAGTCGATCACGAACTCTCTTAGTATAAGATGAAAACTTAGATGGATTGAAAAGACTTTCTGTTATAAAATAAGAAATCTTATATACAGATGCATGACCAGAAAGCTAGAATGTCTGCTAAAACTTTTGCAATCGGGAGCTGCGCTCTACCATCGATCCTTACAAAATACAAAGACTGAGTTTATATACTCAGGAAAATTCACCTCACAGAGGCATGCCCAGTCACCCAAGGCTTGGTGTCCCTTCAGTCAAACTCGTACTGATATCTTTCTTTAAATATTGCCTTAACTACGCATGGATCCTGTAAGGAGGGTAGCTGAGCCATGAAATGCTCGACTAGCGTGCGTAGACTTCTCTGTCGAGTTGAGGACTTCGACACGGATTCGTTGAGAAAATCAATACACAAGACCTCTGCGAGAAAGTGGCTCTCCATACCCTCCATTCCCCTCATTTAATGAATAAAAGGAGGCTTCAACTACCCGCTCTTGCCTTCATTCACTTCAATACTAGAAACAATATTAAGATGGGGTCCGATGGCGCCTGGAGGTCACGATGATCCCCTATGCAACTGCACTCAGTGCCTTTGGCTTTCTTTATGCAGCTCCTTCCTCTCCCCAAGTGACCATGGGATGTGACCATATGCTTTCGACGTTCACGAATATGAAGGGATAATCTTTGCTGATTAAAATTGCGATGAGTGATATGCCGAGATGGCTTAATCTGGTACCACGTGTCCCTCTAGATCTGACGGTTCTTACCTCTCTCGGCGATGCCGTGGGCCTGGGTCCGGGATTCTCCTGGCACCTCGCACATCGGAAAATAAAAGAGCTGCTCTTTGTGTGTTGGAGTTGCGATGGTCGAAGCGCTGAGATGGCTCTACTTGCTGCCAGGTGTCCCCTCTGGATGGACGGCTGAAAACACTTCGTGATACTGCATGCCCCACTTTCTACGCTTTCGACGCTATTGGGGTTCGGGGTTTCACGATGTTGAACAACATGAAACTCTCACCCCACGAACTCCCGACTGCCGAAACACCGATGTGGCCAGATCTTGCGACACGCATCCTTAAGATGAACGGACGAGGGGGCGTTCGATATTTAGCAGGGAGCCGCCTTCGTTTGCAGGCTCGCTTGATATGACCCAAGGCTGAGACCGTGGGCTCAGCGCCAAAGGCGCTTTTGGTGTTTCACTGATCGGTACTTCCAAGTGCAATGAGATAAGGGCTCCCTGTCCCCCGAAACCCCGATCTGCGATATGCCGACAGGCTACCACCTGTCCCAGTTAGATCGGATGATCTGAACCTGCTAATTGAAATATGAGAGTTGTCCTTTGCGTTAAACCTTGGGCAATTTGGTAGCTTCGAAAACCCGGTGACCGTCGATTTTCTTTGTAAAATAGATCTTGGATGCTGCCGACGACATTTTGCCCACTCGCTTGACCTGCTACTTGGAAAAACAGGGATTCTCCCGTGATGCGCTTGGGTATTTCGTGTGCAATCTACAGCCTTGGGTGCTTCTCCGCCAAATGACAAAAATAATCGCTAACACCCTCCATGGCGGAAGAAAAGAAAAATGACGGAGAAAAAGATTCTATTCATCTGTTGCTCAAGCAAGCTCTCACGCGACAGAGGGGCGAAATGATGGAGAATTTTTCCCACATCATTCAAGGCCTGTCAATATTAGCAGGCACATATTCATCAAGCGACCACTTTGGAAGCACCTCACCTTTCAAGGTACAAGTTAATTTTGATATTCCCATATTTGAAGTACAAATAGATGCGATTTCCCTAGAAAAATGTTTGAATCTTCTAGAAGGTTATTTCTCCGTTCATAATTTCTTCGACATGGAAAATATCAACTTCACACTCCTTAAGGCTCTCCCCCATGTCAAGAATTGGTGGGAAACTTAATGGGAGCAAGGTTCCATTGAGGAGTCTGGCATATATGGGGCCGAACCCACTTGGTATTTTTCGTGGATGTGGTCAAGGAACAATATTACCTTGTTGGCAACTATAAAGACCAATGCATGAGATGGACCACACTACATCAAGAAAGGGGCCAAGCAGTGCTATTTCATCAATGCCTTTCATACCTTGCGCACCAAGATTGGTATCAAAGACTTAGAGTGACATTTGGTTCTGAAATACCGTGGGGCTATACATAGATACATCCAAACTGAAATGGATTTTCTGGACATCTCATCACTCGGTGTTGCTTATCGATATGCTGTTAAAATCGAGCAGAAATTTAAGCACTAGAACAAGCAGGATTTTGGGTCTGCAAATCCACAACAACCAAAGTATGGTAAAGATGACCATAACAACCAACCTTCAGAAAACCAATCCAAGCCACAAGAAAGGAAGGGTAACAGAAAGATAAAGAAGGACATTTTAAAATAGTGCAATTTGCACAAAATGCCCTGGCACAACACCGATGAATGTCACTTGAAACAATAATTGGTGTCCGAGATCAAAGACAAGGAGTCAAACCTCGATTCTGAATCTAATTCTGAAAAATACTGGTAAAAGACAGATCATTGACACAAACCCCACTGCTATTGTCGTGAATGCAACAATTCAACCAGAAGAACCAACAGATCCTGAAGAGGGGGAGTGCCTTTTTCATTCATAGATGTGGGTGAAGGGGACCCCATTGCATTTTATTGTTGATAGCAGAAGCCAAAAGAAACTCATCTCATTAGAGGTCATCAAACAGCTGGGATTCTCGACAAAACCACATCCAAAAGAATACAACATCGGCTGGCTTCGCCAGGGATGAGATCTTAGTGTCAGCCAACAATTTCGATTGTCATACGACATCCATCCCTTCTAGGATGAGGTATTATGTGATGTTTCCATGCTGGAAGTCTTTGATGTTCTATTGGGCCAACCATATATGTGGAAAATCCATGTTGTTTATTAGTCTCGACCCCACAGTGCCATTGTTTCTCTGGGGGGTCATCTCTACAGAATACTAGAGGTAGCTTTGACTACTGTTCCATCTAAATAGTGCTACAAGGTAGTATCTCATTCTACAAAATTTATCTTCTTCATTGTTTGTTCAAAAGGTGAACAAAAGAACAACTCAACCACTCCATCCTCAGTCCAAGCACCTTCTTTTCAACAGAAGCAGGTCAAAAATATTGAAGCAAAGCACAAGGATTCCTTTTGCACACAGTCATCTCATGTATCCAGATTGGTTAAAAAGGTCCAACCCTTCCAGCCACAAGTTCATGACAACCTTCAACAAGCTAAGCAACACAACTTCTCCAGCAAGGCAAGCAACTCACGAAGATTCAGATTCTACAAATGCTTCCCCCTCACCCCCGGGAAATGAACACAATGGAGGCCATTACTTCCTAAGGAGCGAGGATTGATCCAGGTGGATATCGGTGGCCACCCACCTATTCCACTGGCTCAAAAAAAAGTTTTCCACCTTGGTATTTTTTAGGGTTCCAAACTTTCAGGGTTGTTTTGAGGCCCTAAATGACGTTTTTTGGGGATTTGGGGCCGAGGTGTCTTTCAAAGGCCCTTGCTGGGGTTAGTCAAAGATATTTATTCTCGGTTAGACATTTCCAACGGTGTATCGAGCACCCCAAATTAAGATCGTATGCAAAAGTTACGCCCCCAGGAAGTTGACGTATCAACTACTCCCATCGGGGCCTGCAAACCTTTTGGCTTTTCAACTTCCAGGGTTAGGGTTTTGGATATTAATTATGTTAAAAAGGCCTTTGGAGATTCATTGTAACAATCATATTCTTGCGAATGTGAGTAGCCGTTACATCTCTTCTCAGAGATAATCTGCCACCATTCTAGCGAGTCTTTCACTCTGTATTTTTACAGTCTTTATACATTTTCTCTCATTACTAGAAAATTGTGTATTACTGTATCTCTGTGTTTATGGTTTCATATATGATACATTTCTGTTATATTTTTGGATATTCACGATATTTATGTACATTTTTTTTTATTATATCTCCGCTCTCATTTTGTGCCCAAAATAATCCAGATCAGTGGTATTAGAGCAGGCCGCTCTTGATCATTTTTCAGTGCATGTCCCCGACGAGGTTCGAGTATAACAAGTTGGGTCTCAATCTTGTCTCTCTTGAGGAAAATTTCTCTCGCACACCCAATAAACCCTCCATGGCAGAATAAAATAAAAATGACAGAGAAAAATATTCTATTCATATGTTGCTCGAGCGAGCTCTCACGTGACAAAGGGACGAAATGATGGAGAATTTTTCCCACATCCTTCAACGTCTACCGATAGCAGCAGGCACATATTCATCAAGTGGCCACTTTGGAAGCACATTGCCTTTCAAGGTACAAGTTAATTTTGATATTCCCGTATTTGAAGGACAGGTAGATGCAGATGCCCCAGAAAAATGGTTAAATATGATAGAAGGTTATTTCTCTGTTCATAATTTCTCCGACATGGAAAATATCACCTTCAAACTTCTTAAGGTTCTTCCCCATGTCAAGCATTGGTGGGAAGATTACTGGGAGCAAAGTTCCACCGAGGAGTCTGGAATATATGGGGCAGAATCCACTTGGGATTTTTTCGTGGATGCGGTCAAGGAACAATATTACCATGTTGGTAACTATGAAGACCAGTGCATGATATGGGTCACGCTCCATCAAGAGAGGGGCCAAGAAGTGCCAGAGTTCACCAATACCTTTCATATGTTGTGCACCAAGTTGGGTATCAAAGACTTAGAGCGACATTTGGTTCTGAAATATCGTGGGGCTCTACACATATACATCCAAAATGAAATGGATTTTCTGGACATCTCATCACTCGGTGCTGCTTATCGATATGCTGTTAAAATCAAGAAGAAATTTAAGCACCGTAACAAGTGGGAGTTCGGGTCGGAAAATACAAAAAAAACAAAGTATGGTAAAGATGGCCATAACAACCAGCCTTAGGAAAGTCAGTCCAAGATACAATAAAAGAAGGGTAACAAAAAGACGAAAAAGGCCACTGGAAAATGGTGCAATTTCCATAAAATCCCATGTAAAACACTGATGAATGTTGCTCAAAAAAATCATTGGTGGATGAGATAAAAGATAAGGAGCCAAACCCTGATTCAGAATCCGATTATGAAAATACTGGTAAAAGACATATCATCGACGAATACCCCATTGCTATTGTCGCGACCACAACAATTCAACCAGAAGAGCCAACAGATCTTGAAGAAGGGGAGCGTCTTTTTCATTCAAAAATGTGGGTGAAGGGGATCCTACTGCATTTTTTTGTTGATAATAGAATCCAGAAGAACCTCATTTCAGTAGAGGTCATCAAACAATTGAGATTGTCAACAACACCACATCCGCAACCATACAACATCAGGTGGCTTCGCTAGGGATGAGATCTTTGTGTCAGCCAACAATGATAATTTTCATACGACATCCATCCCTTCAAGGATAAGGTATTATGTGGTGTTTCCCCTTTGGATGTATGTGATGTTCTATTGGGCCAACCATATATGTGAAAACGCCATGTTGTTTATGAGTCTCAACTCCACAATGTCATTTTTTTCTCTGGGGGGTCATATCTACAGAATACCAGAGGTAGTTCCGACTACCGTCCCACCTAAAAAGTTCTGCAAGGTAGTATCTCATACTAAAAAAATTATCTTCTTCACCATCTTTTCAAAAGGTGAACAAAAGAACACCACAACCACTGTAGCCTCAGTCCAAGCACCTTCTGTCCAACACAAGCAGGTCGAAAAGATTGAAGAAAAGCGCAAGGATTCCTTTTGCACACAATCAACTCATGTATCCAGACTGGTTAAAAAGGTCCAAACCTTCTAGCCACAAGTTTGTGACAACCTTCAACAAGCTAAGCAACACAACTTCTCCAACAAGGCAAGCAACTCACCAAGATTCAGATTTCGCAAATGCTTCCCCCTCTCCCTCGGGAAATCAATGAAATGGAGATAATTGCTTCCTAAGGGGGGAGGATTGATCCAGGTGGACATTGGTGGTCACCCAGCTATTCCACTGGCTCAAATTTTTTTTTTCCACCTTGGTAGTTTTTCGACAGTTTTTCGGGTTCCAAACATCTGGGGTTGTTTTGAGGTCCTAAACGACGTTTTTTGGGGATTTGGGGCCCATGCGATTGCTAAAGGAACTTGCTTGGGCTAGTCAAAAATTGTTATTTTCAGTTAGAACTTTTGAACGGTGTATCGAGTGCCCAAAACGAAGATCATATGCAAAAGTTATGCTCTCGATAAGTTGACGTATCAACTACCTCCATCAGGGCCCGCAAACCTTTTGGATTTTCATCTTTCGGGGTTAGGGTTTTGGATCTTACTTATGTTAAAAATTCCTTTGGATACTCATAGTTAAGCTGCCACCATTCTAGCGAGTCTTTCACTCTGTATTTTTACAGTCTTTGTACATTTTCGCTCATTAATAGAAAATTGTGTATTATTGTATCTCTATGCTTATGGTTGCATCTCTGATACATTTATGTTATATTATTGGATATCCACGATTACTCTGTACATTTGTTTATTATATCTCCACTCTCATTTCGTGCCGAAAATAATCCGAATCAGATCTTCTGTAACACCATGTTTCCCCCAGTTTGTAAATATAACTATATGGGCCAAGGAACTGTGGAAAACCTAAAAGTGTGAATATTTGATTTGATGGACCTTGTGTAGAAGGTCGATGAATGTAAGTTATGTTATTTTAATAGAAAATGGTTACGTGTTGCATGACTGCTGAAAGAGGGGATGTGCTAAGAAAGACCACGAAATGCCGTGAAAGGTGGTGGAGGGGACCAAGAATGGTTGCGTTAACCTCCAACAAACTAGCACCATGCTGGAATTATTTTTTCTCAGATCAGAACAACCCCCTGACCCATGAATGAATTACATTCCGGCTGGTAGGTGGGAAGGCCTCCTCAAGAATTAATGAGGGGATGGGGCAGACCGCCCATCCGTAAGGCTTCCAGACCTGACCACAGACTGGAAATTTGAGCCACACACAATCTTGAGGAAAAAAGGACAATAAAGAGAGTGTGGTGGGGAAGGGGAGAGTTGCGAAGAAAAATGAAGAGACGAGAGCAGAAACTCTTGGGTCTGAGGAAGGAACGAAGGAGGAACAATGAGTTTTGATCACATAAAATAGAGATTGAACCAGGAGAAGGAGAGTAACCTTCGTCCTTATCTATTTTCTGTATTGGGAGAAGGAGAGTAACCTTTGTCCCTAACTTCCGTTGAGATGGAAGTAAGAGATTGAATATCAAAGAATCATGGCTTAAGCTTGGGGGTGGCCAGTGATAAATCCATTGGGAGTGACTAAGCCTATGGTTGGGTGGAAACGAACACCCCTTTCAGCAGTCACATCACACTCTATGGTTTTGATAAGTGTTTTCTTTCCTTATGTTTTGAATTGTAAATAATGGATGCATGTGAGTATTTACATGTCGATAAAGGTTTCTTTTTCTATATTAAATGATTAAGTTATGAGTATGCGTTCATTTCCTTGAGAACCTATAATTATTCTTGAATTTACATACGCCCTAGTTTAATCACTCGAAGCCGCTTTCCGAGCAATTTACATCGTTGTTCCGGAGTCGGAGCAAGCCTCTGGGAATATTTACCAATTTGGTAGCCTCATAACTTACCTTGCCTTGATTTAGAGCTTAAATCTCTATGAGTCGGGAAGGTGTTCCCTTCAGACTAGTAGCTTAGGAAATTTTGAACTTGCACTTATTTCCTTAACCAAAAACCTGACTAAGAGTGGGGATCATAGCCCCAGAGTTTTATGAAGATCCACGTGACCTGGGTCTAGGAACTTTGGATCTCGAGGCTTCGAGATGTCAAGTTGTATGAAGGTCAAGTTAAACCCCGCAATTGATATGCATCGTCGATCTATGAATGAAGATCGAGGGTGGGGAATCACTACGGAGCGTGAAGGTGAAAATAGAAAATGCGCTAGTTCACGACCCACAGTTCACCCATGCCGTTGATCTTGACAGGCTAGAGGATGACCGATCCTGGTTAGCCTAGAATCAAGTGAGCACTTTCTAGATTGTGGAGGTCAAACTCCCTGGTAAAGAACCCGCATGATGGGACCCTGCAATTCCTGTGAACCGTCGATCATCGTTGACCTTCGATCTGAGTTTGAAGTGATCCTTGAAACGCAAGGAGCGTGTGGGATGGAGAAAGCCTTCAAAGAGATCAAGCTCAGAAGAGATAGTGCTTTCAGGAGCGCAGACGGAATTAAGGAGACGAGCCCGTAGGAAGAGAAAAGGTCGAATCCTTTGAGCACTTATAAAACCTTCTAAGTCGGAGTAAGTCATAAGCCTAGGAGGAGGAACAACAGTAGTCGTTGGATCACATCGTAGAGGCTCGACAACCGTCTGATCTAAACAAGGTGCATGAACCTTAGTACCTTGCACATGTAGGAGAAGAGAACTTACCAAAGTTTCGAAGTCCCGAAGAAGTTTGGGACCGTCCATCGTCAAGAGGGACACATGGAAACAGATTGTGGACTCCGAAGAAATCTATTCGAGGGTTTTCGGTTAAAATTTGAAATTCCTTAACCCTGAAGACCCAATGTGAACCTGGACTACCCGATCTAGAGGGACACATGGTGGCAGATGGTGGAATCCGAAGGAATCTATTCGAGAGGAGGCAAGTTTGAGACTTGAGATTTCCGAAGCCCAGAGAGCCGGAAGTTCGAAGTAAATCTAACCCGTCTGATTAATTAGAGTGAATCTGAATCATCAGATTGCCCGAAGTAAATCTTAGGAGTCGGGTCACCCGAAGTGGATCTAGGCCATCAGAGTTCAGTAGAAATCTGGCATAGATCTGTGAGCTCCATGTAAAGTTTCGAAGTAATTCATAACTGCTAGGTCCAGAGGGACATGTGGCGACAGATCGTAGACTTCGGAGAAATCACCTCGAGATTTTTAGATTGACATTTGAAACTCCCAAAGCCCGAAACGCCAAAGAGCTGAAGCACCGAAGCATCGAAATAGATCTAGACCTTCAGATCTAGAGGACAGGTGGCATGAATCCATCGATTTTGGAAAAAACCCAAAGAAAACGTCGACCGTTGGATCGTCGAAAGTAGATCCGAACCATCAGATATGGAGAACATGTGGCGTGAGTCTGTGGACTCCGGGTAAAGACCTGAAGTAATCCTCGATATTTAGATCCAGTGGACATGCGTCAGTGGATCATAACCTTCGTATAAAAGCCGTTGGGAAAAAGGGTGAAGTTTGAGAATTGAAAATCTCGAAGTCTGGATATGCGAAGGAGATCTTGACCGTTGATCAAGAAGAGGGCCACCGGACCGTTGATCCAGTTGAAAGGTCAAACACCTGAAGTAGAAGTAGGGCCGTTGATTCAGGAGGGGTAGATCTAGTTTGTGGATTTGAAAAATGCAGATCTGAACCGTTAGTTCCAAGAGTACCATCAAGATCAGGAGATCGACGGTCTCATAGCATTGCGGGGATCGAAGGTGCACAAACTTTAAAAATTTGAGGGCGGGCCACAATCCAAACCCCGGTTTTGGAGAAAGGACACATGGAGGCTCGAGGAGGATTGCGGGCCAAAAAGTAGTTTGGTTTCAAACCGCCTTTGGTTGTGCCCACAATTGTGTGTTTGCGTGAGGTCATTGCCCAAGGTCACATCCGATGAGGGGTCAAGAAAAAGGGGCTAACGCAAACTCCGAGAATTCGCTGAAGCACGAAGGAGAAGGTTGTGGGTATCATAAGACCTGAACCAGAGGCCGAAAGGGCCTGTGTTTGATTAAGAGTTGAGAATGTCAAGGTCTCAAAGTCTCATTTGACTTAGAGACTCGAAGAATATTGACTGGAGGGTCGGGATGAGTCCTGAACTTTCCAAATTAGAACCCGTAGAGAGAGAGAATTTGTTCTTGGAAGGAGGATGATTTTTTTTTTTTTAGCCTCGTCGTTGGTGTGTTACAAATTGGTATCAGAGAATGGTTACAAAACTTGGCCTACTTGGGCTTACAGATGAGTCTCTTAAAACTCTATTTGGAGTACTTTTAAAAGAGTGACACCCTACCTTATCCAACATATAGAGGCAACTACAACATGAACCCGCAACCAGTCATGTGGATCAACGACATAAGAAGAGAAGTCAAAGTCCATCTGAGATCTAAAGACATGACTCGATAAATGACCACACTGGGAAAAGTACCTCGAAGAAGGCCCAACCTAGAGGTAGGGGACACTCATCGATGGATTCATCTGGAAAAAAAGATGCTAACTCCGAAGGATCTTCTAGTAGTAGAGCCAACTCACATTCTCGAAGGAAAGGAAAGAAGAAGAAGCGTTCCAAAAATCATGATCCTGAAGAATTCAAGAAAGCCAAACCACCCTCTTTTGATGGAGAGATTAAGAAGGAGAAGAGGTTGAAGCCTGACTAGTTGTTTTAAAGAAATACTTCAGATTCCATGACTAATCTGAAAAATTGAAGGCTTGAATAACCATCTTCAACCTGAATGGGAAGGATTCCATTTGGTGGGAAGACCTTAGGAATGTGAAAGGAGTCCATGAGAAGTACTTGTCATGGAAACAATTTGAGAAATACTTCAGGAAGCAGTATCTTTCAAAGAAATACATGGATGGGAAGACTAAGGATTTCTATGAACTCAGGCTGACGCATCTCACCATAGACGAATTTGTCAATAAATTCCTTGAACTATTAAGGTATGTACCCTACATAAAAGATGAAAAAGTAAAAATGCAGCGGTTCATTAGTGGGTTACCTCAGACCTACCGGGATAGGATTGAGTTTGACGAACCAAAAACCTTATAAGAAACTATCCAGAAGGCGAGGTATTTTTATGAACATTTTGGGAGTAAGACAAGACCTCGCGAGGACTGGAAGACTAGGAGTAGTTCGGGATTCCAGAAGAAAGGGTTTAAATCCACAAGATTCAATAAATATGGAAAATATTCTAGAAGGAGCATTCCTACTAGAAGTGTATATCAGTAAAATTTCCCCTCTCAAAGTGTAAATAAAACTTTTAATATAGCCCCAAAAAACACTGATAACGTAAAGAAGGAATCCTTAAAATGCCAGGGTTGTGGAGAAGATCATCGATTGAGGGACTTCCCACACAGACAACAGAACAGTAAGAGGGTCTACAATATCCAAGAAGATACCACCGTCAATGATTTGGCTAGGAGCATGCTGCGAATCTATGTAGCCTTGGACAATAATCAAGATGACCACCAAGCTTCAGTAGTGGAGCTGGAAGGTATGATTGCCAACCATCTAGTTTCTATTTTAATTGACCTAGGTTCTAATTTGAGTTATGTGGCCCCTCAAACTATTGATAAGTGTAAACTGCAACCAATTAGACATGTTAAGCTATGGTTGGTGCAATCGGCCACTGGGACCAAAAGAAAAGTGGCAGAAGTCATACCAGCCTGTCAATTCATCATGGGTGGATTTGCCACCCAAGCAACCCTTAACGTACTTCCCTTGGGATCTTATGACTTGTTTATTGGCATGGATTGGTTGGATGCTTACAAAACTGAATTGGACTGTTATCATAAAGATTTAGAATGTGTAAATGAAGAAGGAAGAAAGACGACCCTCCAAGGGATTCAGAAGCTTGTCTCAGTGAGGGGATGGTACCTTGGTATTATGGACCCTTTGAAGTCCTACATAGAGTGGGACTTGTAGCCTATAGGCTAGCACTTCCTCCCATTGTAAAGGCACATAATGTTTTTCATGTTTCATTATTGAAGAAATATGTACATGATGCTAATCATATAATTGTCTGGTCTGTGATCTAGGTGGAGCTAGAGGCATAATTCTTGCCAGAACCCCAATGCATATTAGATAGGAAGGAAACCTCACTCAGGAACCAAACCATTGCACAGGTCAAGGTGCATTGGAAACATGTTGGCCCAGATGAGGCTACGTGGGAAATGGAGGATGCCATGAGACATGAATATCCAATTTTATTTACTCCTGTACATACATGTCATGATGATAGATAGAATATTGAGGACGATGTTCCTTTAAGGGGTAGGTAATTGTAACACCCCGTTTCCCCCAGTTTGTAAATATAACTATATGGGCCAAGGAACTATGGCGAATTTAAAAGTGTGAATATTTGATTTGATGGACCTTGTGTAGAAGGTCGATGAATGTAAATTATGTTATTTTAATAGAAAATGGTTACGCATTGCATGACTACTGAAAGAGGGGATGTGCTAATAAAGACCACAAAATGTTGTGAAAGGTGGTGGAGGGGACCAAGAATGGTTGCGTTAACCTCCACCGAACCAGTACCATGTTGGAATTAATTTTGCTGAGATGAGAACAACCCCATAACCCATGAATGAATTACAGTCTAACTGGTAGGTGGGAAGGCCTCCTCAAGAATTAATGAGGGGATGGGGTAGACTGCCCATCTGTAAGGATTCCAAACCTGACCACATACTGGAAATTCGAGCCACACATAATCTTGCAGAAAAAAGGGAAAGAAAGGGAGTGTGGTGGGGAAGGGGAGAGATGTGAGTGGAAAATCTCGGGTCTGAGGAAGGACTCAAGGAGGAACAGTGAGTTATGATCACATAAAATAGAGATTGATCCAGGAGAAGGAGAGTAACCTTCACCCTTTTCTATTTTCATTATTAGGAGAAGGAGAGTAACCTTCGTCCCTAAATTCCGTTGATATGGAAGTAAGAGATTGAATCTCAAAGCATCATGGCTTAAGCTCATGGGTGGCCAATGATAAATCCATTGGGAGTGACTGAGCCTATGGTTGGGTGGAAACGAGCACCCCTTTCAGCAGCCGCATCACACTCTATGGTTCTGATAAGTGTTTTCTTGCCTTATGTTTTGAATTGTAAATAATGGATGCATGCGAGTATTTACATGTCTATAAAAGTTTCTTTCTTTGTATTAAATGATTATGTTATGAGTATGTATCATTTCCTTGAGAACCTATAATTATTCTTGAATTTACATACACCCCAATTTAATCACTCGAAGGCGCTTTCCCAGGAATTTACATTGTCGTTTCGGAGTCGGAGCAAACCTCTGAGAATATTTACCAATTTGGTAACCTCACAAGTTACCTTGCCTTGATTTAGAGCTTAAAGCTCTGCGATTCAGGAAGGTGTTCCCTTCAGACCAGTAGCCTAGGAGACTTTGAACTTGCACTTATTTCCTTAACCAAAAATCCGACTAAGAGAGGGGATCATATCCCTAGAGTTTTATGAAGATCCACGCGACTCAGGTATAGGAACTTTGGAGCTTGAGGCTCCAAGATGTCAAGTTGTATGAAGGTCAAGTTAAACCCCGCAATTGATATGCATCGTCGATCTATGAATGAAGATCGAGGGTGGGGAATCATTGCGGAGCGCGAAGGTGAAAATAACGGACACGCTAGTTCACGACCTGCAATTCACCCTTGTCGTTGATCTCGATGGGATAGAGGATGAACGATCCTGGTTAGACTAGAATCGAGTGAGCACTTTCCAGATTACGGAGGTCGAATTCCTTGGTAAAGAACCCGCATGTTGGGACCCCAAAATTCTTGTGAATCGTTGATCGTCGTTGACCTTCGATTTGAGTTTGAAGTGATCCCTGAAATGTAAGGAGCATGTGGAACAATGAAAATCTTCAAAGAGATCAAGCTTAGAAGAGATAGCACTTTCAGTAGCGCAGACGAAATCCAAGAGACGGGCCCATAGGAGGAGCAAAGGTCGAATCCTTTGATAACTTAGAAAACCTTCTAAGTCGGAGTAAGTCAGAAGCCTAGGAGGAGGAGCGATAGTGGTCGTTGGATCACATCGCAGAGGCTCGACAATTGTCTAATACAAACAAGGTGCACGAACCTTAGTACCTTTCACATGCAGGAGAAGAGAACTTACCAAAGTTTCGAAGTCTCGAAGTAGTTTGGGACCGTCCATCATCAAGAGGGACACGTGGCGATGGATCGTGGACTCCGGAGAAATCTATTTGAGGGTTTTCGGTTAAAATTTGAAATTCCTGAACCCCGAAAACCCAAAGTGAACATGAACTACCTGATATAGAGGGACACGTGGCGAAAGATCATGGACTCCGGAGGAATCTATTTGAGAGGAGGCAAGTTTGAGACTTGATATTTTCGAAGCCCAGAGTCGGAAGTCCAAAGTAAATATCACTCATCCGATCAACCGAAGTGAATCTGAATCATCAGATTGCCCAAAGTAAATCTCTGGCGTTGGATCACCCGAAGTGGATCTGGGCCATCGGAGTTCAGTAGAGACATGGCGTAGATCTGTGAGCTTCGGGTAAAGTTTCGAAGTAATTCATATCCATCAAGTGTAGAGGGACACGTGGCGATAGATTGTAGACTTCGGAGAAATCACCTCGAGAGTTTCAAATTGAGATTTGAAACTTCTGAAGCCTGAAATGCTGAAGAGACGAAGAACTAAAGCGCCGAAGGGACGAAATAGATCTGGACCGTCAGATCCAGAGGATGGGAGGCATGAATCCGTGGATTTTGGCAAACACCCGAAGTAAACATCGATCGTCAGATCGTCCAAAGTAGATCTGAACCGTCAGATCTAGAGAGCACGTGGCGTGAGTCTATGGAATCCTGGTAAAGACCTGAAGTAATCCTTGATTGTCAGATCTAGTGGACACACGTCGGTGGATCATAACCTTCAGATAAAAGCCATTGGGAAAAAGGGTGAAGTTTGAGAATTGAAAAGCCTGAAGTCTGGAGACCCGAAGGAGATCTCGACCGTTGATTTAGAAGAGGGCCACCAGACTGTTGATCTAGTTGAAAGGTCAAACACCCAAAGTAGAAGTAGGGTTGTTGATTTAGGAGGGGCAGATCTGGTCCGTGGATTTGAAAAAGGCAAATCTGAACTGTCAGTTTTGACAATACCGTCAATATCGAGAGATCGACAGTCCTGTAGCATTGGGAGGATTGGAGGTGCGCAAACTTTAAAAAGTTGAGGTTGGGTTGCAATTCAAACCCTGGTTTTGGAGAAAGGACACATGGAGGCTCGAGGAGGATTGCGGGCCAAAAAGTAGTTTGGTTTCAAACTGCTTTTGGCTACGCCCACAATTGTATGTTTGCGCGAGGTCATCGCCCAAGGTCACATCCGAGGAGGGGTCAAGAAAAAGGGGCTAATGCCAAATCTGAGACTTCACTAAAGCGCGAAGGAGAAGGTCATGTGTATCATAAGACTTGAACCAGAGGCCAAAAGGGCTTGTGTTTGATTAAGAGGTGATACTGTCAAGGTCTCAAAGTCTTGTTTGACTTAGAAAATCAGAAAATATTGATCGGAGGGTCGGGCTGAGTCCCAGACTTTCCAAATTAGAACCCATAGAGAGAGAGAATTTGTTCTTGGAAGGAGGACGATTTTTTTTTTTAGCTTCGTCATGGGTGTGTTACATCTTCTCTTTTTATGATGATCCTTGGACCTGCCCATGCATCAAACTCATGCCTGCCCACGCATCAAACTCATGCCATACCATACATCATGAAGAAAAATATATGTCAACAATGAATAGAGAATCATGAACAAAAAATCAACCATGTACATATTGTTCCATACTATGTGCCAACCGTATGCCTCTACCAACATTCCAACCATGTGCCTCAAACAAATGTCATATCACTCATGATATGCCTCTATCATGAACCAATTTCCACAACCTTATTGTATCTCAACCATCCAACCAATCATATCAACTATATTATCCCATACATCATGTACCAAAGTAAGTGCATCAACCATAGATCAAGCTATGACATAACAATGATGTACAACATAACCACCTCATTAACTCATCGACTACATGTCCCAATATGTAGCTCAACCACATGCCAAATTCATGCACCAAGGCATCCAACAAATATGACTCTAACAATACATCATAATATATATCAAAGGAGCTCACATATGTACCAACCATGTACCATGACACATCTGTCTCAAAAACCATTCACTACAACAAGTACTAAGCAACCTATAGTACCTATAAAAATCTAATAAGAGTGTCCCTCGATAGATCAATGATATATCTCTATATAACATCGTATCATCATGATATATCTCATATACAAGGTGCCATAACATCATTGAGAACATAACCAATAGTATACCTTATCAGGAATGCATCACTCCACACACTAAAGTTTGTACCATGTATCCAAGATAGATAAGCTTCAACACTCAACCATATGTCATCACCATACATACATCAAACACACATGAAAGCATATAATCATGAAAACCTGAAAAAAACCATGTTAGACCCTGCAAAACAGAGTTGTACCATCAAACGATGTTGCAACTCATCTGTGCACTCCTCTTCTTGAGGATTTTTCCACATGTACGTGGCCTGTTCCACGAAAAAATCACATATGTAGACGGCCTTTCTAGAGGTCACCTCACGTATGTACATGAATTCTCCCACATGAGCCTGCACGTGCTTCAGAAAGAGTGAATATTTCTTGATTATTGATTCCTTCATTCTTGTATGGTTGTCCAGTCTTCTTCATCCACTTCTGAGAGTGTCATGATTTCTATGTACTTGTACTCTGAGCTTCCATCCTTTCAACATTGTCTTCCTTCCAAGTTACATGTGCTCTTCTTTCCATGCTATACGAAGCACTCCTCATTGACTGCCTCCTTGAATTCTAGCAATCCTAAGCTTTGTGACCAAATCCAGTGCAACTGTAACATCTCATGATATGACAATGTGCACCAATGTGTCCCACTTGATTACATCTCCAACAACTTAGGATGTTATGGTGTCTTCCAACATCTCTTGCATCATTTCTGCAATCCAAGGCTTTGTGACCATAATCATTACATGAGAAGCAATGACCATGAAAAACATATTCATACCTTTTCTTTGGTGTCCACCTTGAAAGTGTCTCTCTTTTGAATTTTCTTTGAGGTGTAAATATGGCTTCTTGATGTATTATTTTCTCTGTTCTTATGAAGGTTTCCTTGCTTTGTGTAGGTTCTTGAATTGTATCTTTTCTTCCACTTTTTGAGAATGAAGGACTTACCTCATGCTTCTTAGAAGTGCTAGATTGAAAGAGAGTAACTTTCTTGTTGTGTCCAAGACCTGATTTATCATTTGGAGATATTTCGATATCTAGGATTTCAACCAAGATTGTTGAACTATTCATGAACTTTATGTGAGTGTTTGACTTCTCCACTTTCTTTCTGAGATCAAAAAATTTAGCTTCCAACTTATGGCATGACTCTTCCTTTTCATTTAATTGATTCTTCAATAGTTCCTCTATCCTTTTGTCTTATTCAATTTGGATCTTTAGATTGGCATTGACTTCAAGGATTTTTCTAAGCTCATCATCTACCTTCTTCTTTTCTTCTGCTTGACTAATTATTTCATTATTTAGTCTTTTGATCTCTTCTTATTTTTCTTCTAATTGAGTCTTTTTACTTTCTTCTTGTTCTTTGAGAATTTGGTTTAATGCCATGGTATGCCTTGGGTACTTTTCTAGGACTTCCTCAGTGTATTTTTCAAGATACTTAGAAGAAATTGAATAATTTCCTATTTCCATGCTAACCTCGCCTAATTCAGATAACATTTTTTCTTTAAACTTCAAAAAATCTTCCTCTTCATCTACAAAAACTTATACTATATCTTTTTCTTTATTTGCAGGAGAGCATTCAACATTATCATACTTATAATTATTGCAATTATAATATTTTGGAGAGTATTTACCTTCATTTTCCTTGATGGATTTGTCTTGATATACCTTCTCTAGCTTCAACCATAGGTCCTTGGCAGAGGAATGTTGTCCTATGTTTTCTTTGACAAAATCTGATAGTCCATTGAAGATGGTCTTGAGTGCTATTGGATTATTCTTCTTTGCTACATGTTTTGAATGATTCTTTGAGGGAATTGGTCAAACAACAACTGTATTCCAAAAACCTGCTCCTTTTGCTTTCAAATACCCTTTCATTTCTATTTTCCATGCCAAATAATCCGTCTCATCAAATAGAGGAACTTCATCTGCATGTTCATCCATTTGTGTGTCCATGGATCTCCTTCAAGCTTGTAAGGCTTATGATGAATGCCTGCTTTGATACCAATTTTTGGACTCACGATTTCTGTTAGACCAAAACCCGCAGACATTAATCTCCGCTACAATATCCAGACTTAGTATCCATGAGAGGGGGTTAACCCATGCCAAAAAACTCACAGGGAGCGCTGGATGCACATGCCAACATGAATTTCATAGATAACTTAAGGTGTTTTCCCAAATAACTTTAATTTAGTGTAAAAGGATGACATTAACTTTAAGGCAGTGTAAAAGGATGAAATTCTAAAGAATTGAATTACCTTTCAAAATATATAATTTTATTTATAAGATTTTTTTTTTTAAAAGGTATTTTTTATAAAGATAACTTTTATTTTTTCAGTGAAATATAATGTATATATTCACGTACATAATTTTTTTTAAAGACTAAATGATAATATTTATGAAGAATTCCAATACTTGGAAGGGAACTATTACAACATTAAACAACAATAAAAATAAAGCATTCCAATACTTGGAAGGGAACTATTACAACATTAAACAACAATAAAAATAAAGAACAATAATGAAAAATAACAAAGGGTTGGGGGCGCTTGCACACTCATGGATGTATTGCACCTGCAAATCCTAAAATATGGATTATTCCTTGGTATGCCAAACCTCAAAATTAGGCACTTATCCCACTCTACCAAATATTTCATTGAGATAGCCTATCTCACGTTTTAAAGCAACCTTCATGGCTAATTTTCATTAGAGGTGCATGCCGCAAGGCATAATCCCCTAGATTTTTTCCTTGAAGCATGTATTTGGAGATGATACCCTTCCTTGGTGTGCAAAACCATTATAGTACATCACTGCCCCATTTTTTGGATAATGGTTCCATTTGTAGGAAATATATTATAGTCCTTTTTGACTTCATGTACCATGTTTTTTTGAGTTAGGTACTTAAAGTAGAAATCACATTAATTGCTATCGTGAAGCTACTTTAGTCTAGGAAACCATTACACAATGTGTTAGAGCTTAGAATCAATCCCTTGTCAGACTCATGGAAAATTGATACCATCTATAGGGTTTATCTCATGTTTTAGGGCCATTGTCATCCCTAATTTTACTTGGAGGTGGTTGCTTCAAGGAAGATGCCCATGGATTTCATCCTCAAAGAATGCCTAGGGTGAGGACACCCTTCACTTATGCATCAAACCATGAAATTAGGTCCTTGATCACCTCTTGGGATAAATGTTCTAATTGTAGGGTTTATCTCAAATTCTACCAATTAAGTTGACTAGAAGGATATTTATAATAGATTTACATCACCAAGATGTACAAAAATAACATAAAAAGGCATGACATGAATAAATAAGAAAAAATTCAAAAATGGAGATGTAGTTCTTTTATATGACAATAAGTTTAAAGGAAATCCAAGAAGAATGGAAATAACTTGTCTTGGTCCATACATAGTTGAATATATCACACCTAATGGGTTGTCCAGATAAATAAACTCCAAGGATATGTATTTATAGTAGTAAATGTATCACCACTGAAACTTACCTCAAATTAATTGAAAAAAAATAAAAGCATGATATGGTTACAACAATGGTAGTTACAATTGCCAAGTAAGAAAATAGTGGTGCAACTACCCAACTTGTAATAAACCTAAAAAAAAATCAACTATAGACAATATTTAAGAAAACAGTTGATTAGGAAAGAGAAGAGACAAGCATGAATCCAAAAAACATATGAATTAACACATTTTAAAGAATAAATTTCTACTACACACAAAATCCATAGGAAATGAGTTAGATCTCAACCAAGGATATATGCACCCAAAGAAAAGAAGCAACAAGTTAAACAGGAAAATTTCCAACCCAAGTGACTTTCTCATATTGGAAGATATAAAACCACAAGAGAGAAAAGAGAACCAACTCATAACCAACAACAAAGACCATATACAAACATATTTTCACCATTTAACTAGAGGATGGAAAATAATATCTTATGATAATAAAACAAAAGAAATTATTACCTAATCATACAAGGTATGTTGAAAGATCACAAGTAAAAATAACATGCATTGTTAATGTTGAAACCGAGAAACTGTTCAAGGGTAAAGCATTGCATTTTTCCTCAAGTATTGTGACACATTCAACTTTTGCATGGAAAGTATGCATAAATGGTCATGAAGGGGATCATAAACAATTCAATTCTAGCATTATCCATTTGAAATTTATGAACCCTAACTCAATCATATCGTTCCTGCTTATAAATCCAAAGGAAAAGGAGATCTAAGGTCTTGTTCAAAGCCAAAGGAAAAGTACTATAAGGTATTATAAAGGGAGTTTTCCCTATCCAACTAGATTGAGGAACAAATACAAGTGTTTTCCCTACACAACTATGTTCAATTCTTGAATGGAGAAAGTAATCTAGGGGATATGGTTCTCAAATATGGGGGTGCACTATTGGTTCTTGGTCAATCAAATATATAATCGAATATACTCTATTTTTATTTTCATATATTCCTTAAACTACTTCTTCTTCTATTGGTTACGAGTCTACAAATAAAAATCCAACTAGCTCTAGCATTGGCTTGAATACTAACAATGGATCTTAGTGTCCATTTGTTGTTGGAGGATATACAAATTCTACTCCTAAGGAAGTCTTGATGTTTTTAAACTCTACTTTGAATCCTTCCTTGACGAGTACTTTACCATCCCATGTGATAGAGGGACCATATGTAGCAAGATATAGCATGATGCACATAATACAAGGTCAAAAGTGAGTGAGAGTGCATGAAAGCAAGTGCATTTGAACTAGTCTCGACCTATTTCCCAATTAGTAGACCTATTTTAAGATTCCATTCCTGTGATTAGGTATATCCTTTCATAAATTGATATTCTCAATAAATATATGTTTCAAATGTCTATTAGATATCGTTCTTTAAATGTTCTATCTTAAAGGAGAATTATCTTTTCAATTATTATGACAATGTCAATTTAGATGTGGATTATGAATTTGAATATAGTGCTCTAGTTCCGCTAAACAACATGAATACCATCTATTTGTAGATTGTCTTGTGTGTGCATGTGTAATGGCCATGTGTTTGCTACATCGTCCAAGCCAACTATCTTATGTGTACACACAAGGTGGATGAAGGAGGCAGAAGTGTGTACATGTAGGGTGGATAAAGGAGGAGGAGCAAGAGTACTATTTTAATTCATCTGCAAATTAAAAACAAAACATATGGTAGATGAATTAAATTTGAATTAAATGGGAATTCAATGTAGGTTGATGTCACCAAGGATTACATTGTAAGTGGTAGAATAAGGGATCAAATGCATCATCCAATGACATTGCAAAGAAATAAGTGATACATGATTTGGAACACAATGATTTTGTAGAACTTTAATTATAATGGAAGTATAATATTGGTGAATTGTGAATTAATAGGTAGTCAACAATGATCTCAACATAATATACAATACCTTTGACATGTATAATAACTACATCTCTTATGTTGGGAAAAAGAGATAAAACTTTGACTCAAAAATATTCTTTGTTGGAAAAGGAGTCGACTATAGAGTAGTGCAACAACAAAGAATATCTGACAAACAAGAATCGATATAAATAGAATTTCTAACCATTATGAGGAAATCAAATGAGGAGAACCAACTAGTGAGTGTGGGAAAAATCATTAGAAGTAAAAAGAGAGGTTTAAAATCACTATTAAATGAAAATAGATTGGCACGAGGATGGCAATGGAAAAATCACATGTAAAATAATGCATGCATTAAATAAAAGATATTAAAACTCAACAATGAAATCCAATGAACATATAAATGTTGGATTCCATGATTAGACTTCATTTATTACTGATTGCATAAGCAAATAAGATATAGTTTACATACTTGAAGAAAATTACAGAGCAGAGAGTAGTCACATAGTTAGAAATTTAGAAGATATCTGTAAGAGGATAACATGTGTTATCAACTTGGAGAAATTCAATCGTCGAATAAATACAAGAAAAAATATTCAACACTTGAAAACTCCAGATCAATGACATAGTTAGAATAGAAATTGATTAGAATCATGGTAGCTAAGTTGGATGAAATTGAAAATAACAAACATAGGATGTAGTTTTTAAAGTGGGGAATGTTGGGAATGATAGAACAAGGAAAAAGGTTGTGCAAAACCATAAATATGAGAGTTGTAGGATTGAGGAATTTCTTAAATTCAACCACATTCATGCCCCTTAGTAGTATGAAAATGGAAATTTCCAAGTTCCTGCCGAGTACGTACATGGATGACCAACTATGGCTAGATGAACTTGTACTAGCTGATGCATAATTAATGCATAAAATTACCAGGTAACCAAAAAAGGGATTATAAATTATGGGTTTGGTAGATATTATCAGGATGTTGAAGAAATTTACAAGTGATATCAAGGATTGAAAGAATTTGAAGGATATGATTATGAGATAGCTAACGACCCCTTACAGTTACAGACCACAATAATTGTCTCACTCAACCTATCAAATCTAATTAGGGCTTCAAACACCCCCTTCACACTATAACAGTGGTAGAAAAATATCATATAAAATAGAAATTTTAAACTGGTATGAGCATATAGCTGGTTAACTGGAAAAAATTCTATTGACTATCCAGAGAAGGGTAATTCCACTAAGTTCCCTGCATTAGTTATTTACATTGTAATGCAAAAAATATACTTTGTATTAACACTTTATTTAGAGAAATCCTAGCCACCCACATTACCTTGTGTCTAGAAGTATGTTTATGTATTGTCACCAATTCCAAGATAAGATAAAGCCTTCTTTGAAATATTTTTTTACTCATTAAGTTACAAGAATAGGAATAAACTTGTGTATAGAAGTATGTTTATTTATCGTCACCATTCCAAGATAAGATAAACCCTTCTTTGGAATAAATTTTTACTCATTAAATGAATAAAAAATTTTAGTCATTAAATTAAAAAAAAAAAAAAATAAAGTTTGCATCTATAAGATGTAGAGTTAAGCACTTAGATAGAAAATGTTTCATAAACATTATACACATCCATCCATTTATATAAATCATACAAGTTTGTTATAAAAATGGGCTAAGAGTAAAGACTAAGAAACTTATTACTACCTTTCCACAAAAGGTAATTTTTCATGAATCCAAAGATAATGTGGTATGATCACCTCTTCTCAATATTCCATTCAATATTGATGAGGAGAAAACCCCACCTATAACATTGGAAAAGTAGAAGAATAACATGGAATGTCCCAATACATTGCACCTTTTGAACATAATGTATACAAGGTAATTAATAATGAACAAGCCTATACATTTAAATACTATTAAAAAATGATTAAATACTTTCGAAAACTTTTTTATTCAAATTATTGGTTATAAATTGTAATCCATTTAATTAAGTTGAAATAGTGTTTGTTATATTTAAATATATATATATTTTTTGGTAATCCTGAATTTTTTTGACTTGGTATCTAAGCCGTTAAAGTCACCCAGGGATCGTACTCCGGCCTAGACCACACTGATCTTCGGGGATCACACCCTGGCCTGGACCGTACCAAACCTTAATATGGATGGATTTTGAGGTGTTCCCAGGGATTTCGAACTAGTGAATTTCACTTACGGAGTACCTTAACAACACACTCTCACCTAATGCTCTAGACCACGATGACATATTTAAATATATAGTTATTAATATGAACAAATTGTATAATAAGGTATAAATTTTTAGTGAGCCACACCAACCTTTAACATGGCTGAATTTTTTGTCCCCGCAAGTTTCGAACCAATGACTTAACATCACAGAATGCCTTTACAACACACTCCGTCACCAACTATCCTAAACCTCGAGAACAAATCTTATACCATTTTTAAAAATAAAAATAAAAATTTGTTATTATAAATATTCTATACTAATATAATATTATATAAAAAATTAGCTCTTACATACTAATATAATATTATATCAAAAATTATTTGCTCCCATAAAAGTGATTAGACCTTATAACTTTTTTAGATACATATATTATAAATTCTAATAGCTACAATTATAAATAATCACTTTTATGCCATTTTTTTTAACTTACATATATTATGAATTCTAATAACTACAATTTTTTTTTTTTTTTATTGTTTTAAATTCTCATAAACACTTGTTATAATAATTTTGTTGTTTAAAAAATTATTTTTATTATTGTTTTAAATTCTCATAAATACTTGTTTTTTTTTCAAGAAAAAAAAGCGTAATTTTATTTCATCATTTTAAAACAAAATTACATTCTGCAAATACACTTCTTGGTGTATTCTATTACATTTGAATCTATCGCTGATTGCTATCATTGTAGTTCAAGTATATTTCTGCATTAGTGTCTTTAAAAAAGACTTATGTTCCTTTTGTGAGTTTCTGTACTCAAGTGCTGGTGTATGAAGCTCTGCCAGGTCCCTAAAAATTGGTTGTTTTTTGCAAGTGTTTTCATTGCAATTTGTATACAAAAAGTATCTTTTGAATCTGTATGAGGTCAGTCCAAGAACGATTGATCCATATATATGTAGGTTTGTTCATTTTGATATTCAATTACTTCCATTGGCCCATAGCCAAATGAAGCCCCTCTTTCGACCTCTGGTCCGCTTCTTTATTGTTTTCCCTGTAGACATGTTGACAAACAAATGGATCAAAAGATGTCTGTAATCGAGCAATGTCTTCCACTAAGGAAGCAAGTCTTGTGTTTATGCCTCTTTGTGTGCCTTTTATCCAGTTTATGACATTTTAAGAGTCCCCAAAAACATTTAAGGAGTGACAACCCTTTTCAATGGCGAAGGCAATGAGTAGTTTGAGGCTCATAAGTTTTGTAAAGTTTTTTGTTCTCGTCCCAAAGCCAAAATTCAAAGAGTAGTAGTGTGAATCTGAAAGAAAAATAAGTCCTCCTCCTCCAAAGTGATTAAGTTGTGAAGCCCTGTCGAAAAATCCCCATGGGGAAGACTTGTCGATCTCGACCTCCTGAGGCTGTCTAGTAGTGATTCTTGGAATCTGCGAGGGATAGAAGGAAATAAAAGCTATACTCTTGAACGCTGTGATTTTTGGTGCCAAAGGGACTCCTTTGAATATAATAGAGTTCTGTGCTATCCAAACGCCCTAGATGATCAATAACGAAAACACTCTAAAACTTTTGTAAGCTCTAGTATTACACCAAGATTTCCAAGCGTGTTCCAGGTATTGACCCGCCCAGCTACAGTGAAGGTCTAAAAGTCTAGATACTTCAACTCAAACTTTGATGATATAACTACACTTTAGAAAGAGATGTATCATATTCTCTCCTTCATATTTGCAAAGAGTGCACCAACCTGGGCTATATAATTTTCTCTTCTGAAGATTATCCCATGTCGAGACTTTATTGAGTAGGACATTTCACATAAACAATCTTGTTTTTTCTGGACTTTTAATCTTCCAAAGTTTTCCCCACCACCAAACAGTCTCTCGATGGCCCAAATTTGAGTTTAATTTTAAATAGCCCATCTTTGGAGTATACGTCCATGAGGGAGCCGAGTATTTGAGCCTTATTTGAGAAATATTTAAAAATATTATATATCTTTCCAATTAATATGTTTCTTCTTCGCTTAATCCCAACCTGTGCACATCCTTCTAGCCTTGTGAGCAAAGAGTGGTGAGTCTTGGATCATCCAGATTTTTTAAATGAACAAAACCCAAAGTGTGCAAGTGTTGAATCAACTGATATGAGAGTATATGTTGCCCCTCACTTCCTGGCCAAAGATGTTTTCCAAGTCTGAAATGTTTTCCGTTACCTATTTTCCATGCTAGTCCATTTTCAATGATTGGGAAGGCGTTTAAAATTGCTTTCCAGATCACCAAGGCACATTTTAAGGATTTTTGTTGACTTCTGAGCAAAATCTCCAAAGGAACTGGTTCAATGTATTTTTGCACAACTAACTTTTTCCATATAGACTAGTAGTGTTTAGAATACGCCACCCACCCTTGGCCGTAAGTGATTTGGAGAAGAGGAATATATTTTTCATGGCCCATCCTCCCAGTGCCTTTGGAAAGACAATTTTATCCCAACAGACCCAAGGGATTACATGTGCTTCCTTTTTACCGCTCCACATAAATTTTGAGGTGAGTTTTCTTGTTGCTTCCAGGATTCCTTTTGGGATCCATGAGAGGGACATCTAATATACCAGAATGGCTTCCAAAACTGACTTTACCAGTACCAGTCTACCTGCGCATGAAAGCCACCTGTGGCTCTAGATGTTTAGTCTTTTGTCCATTTTCTTCAAAAGCCACTTCCAATCCTCTTTCCTATAATAATTTGGTTTTAGTAAAAATCCCAAATACTTTATTCCTTCATCTAGTTTCTTTTCCTCAAAAGGGAATTGAAGCCTAAGGGATTGCTCTTCTTCTTCAGATAATAAATTTGTAGAGAGTGTCGATTTCCTTTCATTGATTTACATTCTTGTTTCTTTTGAGAAAAGAGTAAGGATATTCCTTAAGAACTCTTCCTCCCTTCTTGATCCTCCACTGAATATTAAAACATTGTCCACAAAGAGAAGGTGTGTGAGGTGCAGATCTTGTGAAATTTTGATTCCAGGAAAAGATCCCACACTTTTTTCTTCCGAGATAGATTTGCTGAGTCCTTCAACAACTAACAGAAAAAGAAGAGGTGATAAAGGGAACCCCTGTCTTAGACCTCTTTCTGAAGTAAAAAAAGAAGAGGTTGTAGTGAGACAATTCATGACCCAATTTATGAAGGGGACATCAAAACCCAAGTGAGTAAGTAATAATCGAATATACAACCATATTACTCTGTCATATTCTTTGGATAGATCAATATTTAACACGACTCCTTTTAATTTCCTTGTCTTCATGTCGTGAAGTCCTTCTTGTGCAATTATTGTGGCTTCATGAATTTGTCTTCCTTCCAAGAAACCAAACTGTTCTTTTGAGATTCTTTCAGAGAGGATTCTTTTGACCCTTCTTGCAATTAATTTTGAAATAATTTTGTAGGCACAATTACATAGTGATATTTGTTGGAAGTCATCTGATGTCTCAAGATTATCTATCTTTGGGATAACTGCTAAAAAGGTAGAGTTTAGGATTTGAGGTATTCGTCCTAAAATCCTAGTATCCTATAGCATCTTTAGCAAGTCTAGTCCCAAAATCTCATAACAACCCATGAATAATTCGATAGTCCATCCATCTGGGCCTGGGATTTTGTCTTTTTGAAAACTGTGAAGCACTTCTAAGAGTTGTTTTTCCATTACTTCTTCCATCAGGATTCGATTGTTTTCTTCATCCACAAATCTGGGAAAAAATTGAGCCACTTGTACTACTTCTTCTATTGAAGCTCGAGTCTCTACTTTGAAAAGGTTTTGGAAGTAATTTTCCCCAAACTTGAAAATCCTTCAAAAGTGTTCTCCATGTTTCCTGCAGAGTCCTTCAACTGGGAAATAATGTTGAAATTTTTTCTTCCTTTGGCAAAGGCTTGGAAGAACTTTGTATTCTCATCTCCACTTTCTAACCAAATGGCTCTACTTTTTAATCTCCAAGATTCTTCCTTTTCCTTGAGTAGTTTGTTCCTTCTTTTCTCCAAAAGTAGTATATTTATTTTTGACTCCGAGTGGAAAATCCCTCCCCTTCTTCTTTAGAGAATCTTTGTAGTTCTAGTTCAATTTCTTTTAGTTCCTTGTCCTCAATTTTTCTTTTTTTTGAGGCTAAGGGTTCTACCATATCTTTGATCTTTTTTAGATTTTCAACAAACTGAAAGGCTGCCGACTGTGGGCAATCCTATTGAAAAGGTATCCAATTTTATTTTACAAGGCTAAGAAAAGTTTCATCTTCTAGCCAAGTCTTGTTAAATTTGAAAGGGCTGGCTGGCTTTTTTGTTCCCTGTCTATATTCCAAGAAGATCGGGTAATGATCATAGATGCCTCCAAAACCGATCCATTGTTTTATATTTAGTTGTTTATCCAAGAGGGAGTCGATTATCAGAAAGCAGTCTAGTCTTTTTGCAACTCCTTCAATCCCTACCCTATTATTTTTCCAGGTAGGTTTTAGAAAAATAGGGTTTAGGTCCATTAAGTTGCATTCCACAAATTTTTGATTGAAAAAATCAGCCAGAGGGTCAAACCTGGAATTGTCCCCCCATACTTCTGAAGGTCCCAGAGAGAGGTTTAAATCTCCCCCAAAAATCAGATGTTCTTTTAGGAAATATTTTGTGAGGAGAGAGTCCCAGAAAGGTTTTATGTTATGATAAGGTCCATATACGTTAAGGATGTGGAGAACATCCTTTATATCCGGGGCCAAAACAAAAATACCAAGACCTGAATCCAAACCCCAGGTGTTAATGACTTGTATGGTTTGAGTGTTCCAACCTGTTGTCAAACCCCCAAAATTTCCCAAAGCATCCATAGTTTCAATCTTCCAACCAGGGAGGAGGTGCTCCAGACAAGTTTTTACCTCTTCACCTACCCCCATAGTTTCTTGTAGGAGTAAAACATCAGGGTGTTCCATCGAGATCACCCTTTTCAAGGATGGTTTTTTAAGGGCACCTACCAAACCCATAATGTTAAAGGACATGCACTTCATCCCATAGCCCTTCCCCAAGGCCTCGATGCTCTAAGTTCCCCTTCATTTGATTGTTGTTTCCTGACCAGAAGGTCTATCCTGGCTTTGTATTTTTCTTTTGAAAACATGTATTTTCTCCCACGAACTCCTCTGTCAAAGGGAGAGATTACCTCCTTTCCCATCCCTCCCAAGGGTAAGGAACCCTTCTATGATCTTAGAAAATACCATGAAGTCATAGTCTCAGTTGAGAGAGAGGAAGACGATGAGTCATCTTCAACATAGCAAAGTCGCTTTGGAGAGGGAGGGTCATCCAAGGGGGAAACATCCTTAAGGGGGTCTGAGCCTCTCTTAGGCAGTGGAGAAGTACCAATGTTTAATGACTGGTTTTTAAGAGCCTCCAACCACTCATTTCCCTCTAGAGTCAAATTTTTAATTAAAAGAGTAATAGGGGGAATAAAGGGTAAAGGATTACCTAGAACAAGATTCCTTGAGATTCCCAGACCAAGAGTATCAAGGCTTGTAATCCCAGGTCCTTCCTCCGCTTGTCTTTTAGGAGAAAACGAGAAATCTTGCTGGCAATTTTCTTTGGAAGTAGCTGCGGGCTGCGCTAAGACCGTTGTATCTTGAGTTGTCATGTTTGTACATTCTTCAATCCTGCTACTCTCTTCCTGATTCACTTTCTTCCCTTTGACTCTGTAAAAATTTCTTCCTCTAGTTCTTAGGGGCAGGTGGAAATTCATCACCAAGTGCCCATACTGATGGCACCGACGATATCTAAAAGGAACGTTTTCATAATCCAAAATTTGTGAATGAGTGAAGCTTCCCCAACTTCAATCAATTTCCTCTCCTAGCCCTTCTCTAATGTTTAAGTTGACTAGAATCCTTCCTACTTTCCTTTTTTTTGTCTCTTCAAAGGATAAGTCTGCTTCTAGGAATTCACCCAAGAAATTCCCAATGCATTTGATGTAATCCAAAGTCCATAACTGTAATGGTAGTGCTGGTAGGCGGACCCAAACTAAAATTTTGTCCATCTTTTCTCTACTGGCATCGAAAATAGGGTTCCAAATATTTAAGAAGAGAGGAGAGTTGTTGACACTACAATTTTTTCCCAACACCCATTTTTCATGTTCTGGTTGAAGAAAATTGAAGACAAACCGGTTCCTGTTTAATTCAATAATCTCTGGGACATATCCAAGATGTTCATCCCAAATCGAATGTGCCCATTCAATGATGGTTTTGAGTGAAAAGGATATGTCGTTGGCCCTCCCAAATAGGGTCTGATTTTTCAACTGAATAACCAGGTTCATACCTACCTTTTCTCCAAGCACAAGATTCCCTACTTTTCCTTTGGATTTTAGACCTTTCCTCTTTTGTTTTTTCCCCGCACTGGTTTTTCCCTTATGTTCCTAGGAACCTTCTGGGCTGGCTAAATATCTTTGAGTGAATGGTGAGAAAACCCCTTTGTCCTAGACAAAACCCTTTTTCTCTTCAACGTCGAGGAGGGTTAATATGAAACCTTTGGAGGAATTTGGAACCTTCGGAGAACCCGTGAGTTGAGTGTGAAAATACACCGTGCTACCTTTATTTTCTCCTGTGTATGGGAAGGCCTTTGAACCACAAGGTGATAACCCACTTCTGATGAAATATGGGCTGGTAGGGGGCAGAGAGAGGATAAAACCCCCTTCCGCCTGAGAGATCCAATCCAAATCTAGGTTGTCTAGAGGGCTTAGAGAGGAAGGAAAACATCCTTCAGAGACTTGAGGACCCGAAGCCAAAAACTACGAAAAAGTCCTGAAACAACCATCAAATAATTCATTCTTGGATGGTGACGGGGAAGGGGTCGAATTACCAGTGTGGGAAGGTAGAACTGCGTCAGGAGTCTGAAGCAGAACCCGACTGAGTGGGGTTTCCTCCTCCGCATGGATTCCCAGATCTATGCCTTCTGCGCTCGAAAGTTGAATAGAGGACATGTGTTTTTACGCCTTATCCATGGTGTCTTCTGACATTCCACATCTATCACTCCAAGCGAGAACCTGATGGAGGAAACTGTCGTGGAGACAACAACTGCGAACTGTGAAAAGATTGGGAAAAGAAAAAGAAACTGTCAAAGCCTCTGCGATGGTAGCCACTAGAGAATAACCCTTGTGAAACTCCAAGCTTAACCAAACCGATCGGTTAAGAGGGATTGGGGACTTATAGTGTTAACTGCAGTGGCGGGCTGCCCTCATAAATACTTGTTATAATAATTTTGTTGTTTTAAAAAATTAAATATAGTTATCACTTTAACATGGTTTTAAAGACCTATTATTTTGAGTTGTTGAAATTACCAATCTTTTAGCCCAATGAAAAACATCGATTAGATAAATTACTTTATAAATTCTAAGAGATATATTATAGAGAATTAAATGATAATCCATAAATTACTCATGGTCTTAAGGAGTTTTAACCTCTTTTTTGAGTTTTTAATTGAGAAAGGACAAACTATAGATATTTGTGGACTTAAAAATGAGACTATAGAAAAGGTTAAAGAATATATGACAAAGATTCACTATAATGCATATATTGATGATTTGTATTTACAAAAATTAGGAATTTGATGATGAAAATGTTTTGTAGATTTATAAGATTTACGATTATAT
>JZKD02S1674062.1:114643-152947 GCA_000966675.3 Picea glauca | reverse complement strand
TTTTTTTCTTAAAGGATTTCACATAAGTAATTTGGTTTTTTGGAAGTGTTAGTTCCTAAAGTTGCACTTGATTGTGAGAGGGCAAGCTATAGCATCATCAAGTTATTGCAATGGTTTTATAGGTAAAATTTTCATTTAGGTTTTGAACTGGTTGAATTTTGGGTTAAGGATAATGCATGATATCAATTCACAAAGGAAAAAACAAATCCATATCTCACTGACTTAGTAAATGGTAGTCAATTTAGTAATCATATGGAAAAATAATATGAAAGATAAAGAAGTATGTAAGTTTTCAATTTGTCCACTCACATATGAAACTATTTGATCCCAAATATCATTCAAGAGAAAAGAGACAAGTACTTGAAAACAATTCTGATTATAAACAAGAAAACAACATAATTTCCATTGACTTACTCACAAGCATAAAATAATCAAATACTTAGCACAAGATCATACATGCATTCAAGTAAGAAAAATATAGAAATATAGACAAGAATAGAAATCTGACCATCAAAAAGCCTTTTCCATTTAGTATCAAGATGAAATAGTTCTTTGTTTTACAATGTCTTCTCAAAACTGGCTAATGGTTCCCAACCAATCCACCTATAACTTCTCCTTCTGCAGAGTTTATATAGAAATAATACATAATTATCAAGATCCAAAAGAAATGGATCTGAAAAACCTCTTCATCCATATTTAGTTTATGTTTCAAATAATCAAGGAGGAGATCAGATCTGATCTCCAAGTCGAATTAATGAGGTGGCTCATGTTGAAATAATGTAACTGCAAAGAGTATTCTTATTATTATTGATATATTATTCATAGGATCAATCCCCATTGTGGATTGATCATGTCGGTTATTGAATAGGACCAAATCCCCTTTTGTGGATTGGTCAAAAGACAATTTTAATAGGAAGAATAAGAAGTCGGCCCCAACAAATATTAAAGAGACCCAGGAATATAATAAAGGTGGGTTTACCCACCCAATTTGAGAAGTTGGCCCTGCCAGTGAAGAGAGACTTCACACAAGCCAGACTTGTATAAATAAAGGAGGCTAGCGCCTCACTTAGACACAACTCACTTGCTCAGTTTGAGAGAAAAGTTCTGATCTGTTACTGGAGAAGAAGGAGAGAGAGAGTGGTGCATATCTAGGAGAGGAATTTCTGTATTAGCATAAGAGTTCTCTTGGCATTGTATTGGCTATCTATATTAAGGAAGTTTTGCTGGGTTTTCTTCCCCTAGAGGGTTTCCCAGGATAAATGTTGTGTCTCTTGTGATTGTGTATTTCTCAGTGATCTTTGATTATGCTATTGTTATCTAATGAAATGAAAACATCTATAATAATGGCTTAAACATTAACATGGTATCAGAGCCAAGTTGAAGGAAGCATCTTTCACAAGTGAAAAACGTCACCGTTATCGTACATGAAAATTAGGGCTTTTTGATGGTGAAGATTTTCAGCCCCAAAACCATCTAGAAAAGTGCGTCGTCCCCTAAGGATCATTTTGGCACTCTCAGCGCACCTTTCAATGGTTGGATCTCCCAGAAAGTGAAACCCTAGTTTCACAAAGTACCAGAAGTACCAGAAAACCAGTGTACCATAAGTACCAGAGTACCAGAAAACCAGAAGCACTAGTCTAGAAATCCACAGATCAAGTTTGGAGGAAGAAAAGTTGGATTTTCTCAGATCCAAACACACCAGGCTACTCGCCTCAGCCAAGCGCACCTCCTGGTAAGTTCAGTTTTTGATTTTGAGCACTTTCATTTTTTGGTCATTTTCCTAGCTCTAGGTAAAGATGTCTACGAGAATTAAGCTTGTTGACAAGTTAGAAGGAGTGGAAAAATTCCATGCCTAGAAGTATAGGATTGGCCTCATTCTTGAAGAGAATTACCTAGCAAGATTCGCCAAAGAAGAATTACCGGAACCCGACGATGCTGCAGAAAAGGAAAAGCATCAAAAGGACACAATAAGGGTCAAAAGAATCATTGCAGATTCAATCAAAGACCATATGATTCCTTATGTGTCATCTAAGAAGAACCTAAAAGAAATGTTTGGTGCCTTGACCAGACTATATGAAGGAAATAACATAAACCGTAAGATGAATCTTAGAACTCAACTGAAGAATACAAGGATGCAGAAAGGAGAAATGATTCAGGTATATTTTTCTAGAATCTCAGAATTCAAAGAACAACTAGAAGCTATTGGAGATACCGTATATGAAGACGAACTCATAATGATGGCCCTAAATGGTCTCACAAGACCTTGGGATGCCTTCATCCAGACGATATGTGCCAGAAAGGAGAAACTGAAGTTTGACAGTCTATGGGAAGAATGCATGCAAGAAGAAACAAGAGTAGCGAATCGAGAAGCGTTACTAGCTAAGGATGATGATCAAGCCCTATCTACTCACACCAAAGGAGAAAGGAAGAAACCCTACTTCCAAAAGGATACTCATAAAGAGCCTCAACAATCAAATAAATTCAATCATAAGGAATCTCATCCAAGGAGATTTCAGAAGAGAGGACAACGAAAGGAAAGAGACTACTCATCTGTACAATGCTATCATTGTGACAAGATGGGACACATTGTGAAGTTTTTTCTAGACATACGAGAAGAATACAAGAGAAAACAAAAGAAGCTCCATGCCCATGTAGTCAAATATGAAGAGCCACCCGCAAATATGATAAGAGAGGAGATCAAAGACCATGTGTTGATCTCGGCCCTCTCAGGATCTGTAACACCTGTAGAGGACACTTGGCTCATTGATAGTGGTGCATCCAAGCACATGAAGGGACAAAAAAACATTCTCTCTTGTGTCTCAGAGAAGAAGTTTTCTCAGAAAGTGACACTTGGAGATGATTACCAATGTCCCATCAAGGGAGTGGGAGAATCAAACCATAAACTGAATTCAGGGAATTCACTAAAAATGAAGGACGTACTATATGTACCAGGCTTGAAGAAGAACCTACTCTCCATTTCATCTTTAGAAAAGAAAGGCTTCGAAGTTTCCTTTATAGATGGAGAAGTTCTTATGTGGGATAAAGGAGAAACCCTAAATGAAACAATCATCATTGGAAATGAAGAAAATGGCTTGTATAAACTAAAGGGTCACTCAGAGGCTGCCACGACCCACACCATTGAAAAATCATGTGATATTTGGCACAAAAGGTTATCCCACATCGAATACAAGGCACTACCATACATATGCAAAGCAATCACAGGGTTACCAGAACTCAAAGGTGACCATAAAGGCGTATGCAATGGATGTGCACAAGGGAAGAATATCAAGAACCTGTTTTAGAAGAGGGACAACAAGACAGAAGGAGTCCTAGAACTCATCCATTCAGATGTATGTGGCCTAATGCCATCATCATCCATTAGCGAGTATGTATATTATTCATTGATGATTACTCTCATAAAACCTGGATATATTTCTTAAATACCAAAGATGAAGTGTTCAGTAAGTTCAAGGAATTCAAAGCCTTGATAGAGAACCTTTTTGAAAAGAAGATTAGGATACTCAGGTCAGATAATGGAGGAGAATATACCTCAAAAGAGTTTTTGAACTTCTGCAAAGATGTTGGGATCAAGAGGGAACTCACTACTCCCTATAATCCCCAACAAAACGGTGTAGCTTAACGAAAGAACATAACCATACTGGAAGCTGTGAAGACTATGATCCATGATCAAGATCTTCCTATGTGCTTATGGGCAGAAGAAGCAATGGCAACTATTTATGTGCATAACCGATTGTCCCATAGTGCACTTGGGCTCAAGACACCAGAGGATATATTCACCGGAAAGAAGCCAGAGGTAAGCCATCTAAAAATATTTGGTTGTCCAGTGTTTATCCATATACCAAAAGAAAAGAGAAACAAGTTGGACCCTTCAGGAAAGAAGGGAATATTTGTGGGATACTGTGAGGTCTCCAAGGCCTTCAAAATCTATATACCAGGTCAACATAACATTGAGATCAGTAGGGATGTGACCTTTGATGAAGATGAAGCACTCAAGAAATCTAGACTATGCCATATTGAAGAGGTATATGAAGAGGAACCTGTAATCCCCAATACTGCAATGAGGGAGGTTCCCAGAGTTGCAGAACCAGTGAGAGAAGTCATAACTTCCCCTGATGAGGAACTTCTAGAAGACCATGATATAGTAGAAGTGCAAGAAACTCCTCAGATGACGATCCTCCATAAAAGAAAGCCAGCTTGGGCTAGAGAGATTATTCAATATGGAGAGAAGTACGGTGTTCCCCAAGGAACTATGAGACAGGTGAAAAGACCAAATCCATTCTCCAGTTATACGTCTTTGATGTGTGATCTCCTAGAAGAGGAGCCTATCTATTTTGAAGAAGCCATTCAGAGGAAAGAATGGGTAGATGCCATGAAAGAGGAATACCAGTCCATAATGAAGAACGAAGTATGGGAAATAGTTCCCAGACCAAAGAATAAAGATATGGTATCCTCCTGATGGATCTTCAAAATAAAACATGCTGCTGATGGAAGTATTGAGAAGTATAAAGGAAGATTTGTCGCTCGTGGCTTTTCCCAGAAGGAAGGCATTGACTATGAAGAGACATTCACTCTTGTGGCCAGATACACTTCGATCAGAACCATCATAGCTCTTGCAGCTAAGATGAAATGGAAGCTACACCATATGGACGTGAAGACAACTTTCCTAAATGGTGTTATCGAAGAGGAAGTGTATATAGAGCAACCTCAAGGATTTGAGGTTGAAGATAGGAAGTCTCATGTCTGCAGATTGAAGAAAGACTTATACAGATTGAAGCAAGCTCCTAGAGCTTGGTATGGTCGTATAGACAGTTTATTGGCGATCTTAGGATTTACCAAGAGTAAAGCAGACTCTAATCTCTACTTCAAAATCATGAACAATGAGCCAGTAATCTTACTGCTATATGTGGATGACTTATTCTTAACCGGAGAAGAAAAGATCATCACTGAACATAAAATGAGACTTGCCTCGGAATTTGAAATGAAAGACCTTGGCCTAATGCATTATTTCTTAGGTCTTGAGGTATGGCAGAGGTCCGAGAAGATCTTCCCTAACCAAGGGAAGTATACGGTCGAAATCTTGAAGAGATTCGACATGTTGGAATGCAAGCCCATGAATACACCCATGGAAGCGAAGCTGATGCTGCTGGTCTATACTTCGTCATAATTGATTGATGCCACACTGTATAGCAGATTATTGGATCGATAATGTACCTGACGAACACTAGACCAGACATGTGTTTTGCCGTGAACACCTTGAGTCAGTTTCTGGTAGAACCCAGACGTGTTCACCTAGTGGCTGCAAAACATGTGATGAGGTACCTTAAAGGTACAATAGATTATGATCTTAGCTATGATGGAGTTCATAATTTCACATTGAGTGGATATACTGATGCAGATTGGGTAGGAAGTGTTTCTGATAGGAAAAGCACTTCAGGATGTTGTTTCAGTTTGGGATCAATGATGATCTCGTGGCAGAGTAGGAAACAATCTAGTATTGCTCTCAGCACAACGGAAGTGGAATACATTGCTGCATGTTCTTCCAGCTGCGAAGCTATATGGCTTCGAAAGTTGCTGACCGACCTATTTGACTTAGAAATGAGAGAAACCGTGATTCTATGTGACAACCAAAGCTGCATAAAGATGACAAAGAATCCTGTATTCCACGACAGGTCGAATCACATAGAGATCCGTTATCATTACATCCGTGACATGGTACAGAGAGGAGCCTTAAAGCTCTAGTACATTAGCACGGATGAACAGGTTGCTAACCTGTTGACCAAGCCTCTATCTCGTGTGAAGTTTGAGTACTTTCGAGATAAGCTTGACATAGTCCGAAAGGACCTTCCTCAAAAGGGGGAGTAGATGTGATGTTCCTTGCTTTTGACCTAGTTGTTAGACGTAAAGCAAGATGTGATGTTCCTTGCTTCTGACCTAGTTGTCAGATGTAAAGAAAGATGTGATGTTCCTTGCTTCTGACCTAGTTGTCATATGTAAAGCAAGATGTGATGTTCCTTGCTTCTGACCTAGTTGTTAGACGTAAAGCAAGATGCGATGTTCCTTGCTTCTGACCGAGTTGTCAGACGTAAAGAAAGATGAGATGTGTACCTTGCTTCTGACCCAGTTGTCAGATGTAAAGAAAGATGAGGTGTTCCTTGCTTCTGACTGAGTGTCAGACGTAAATCAAGAAGAGATGTTCCTTTCTTCTGACCAAGTTGTCAGACGTAAAGAAAGAAGATATGTTCCTTGCTTCTGACTGAGTTGTCAGATGTAAAGAAATATGAGACGTTCCTTGCTTCTGACCGAGTTGTCAGACGTAAAGAAAGATGATATGATGAGACTAGAAATGAGCTTCCGGCTAGATAGCTGTGACGTAAAGCCAGTCTAGTATCCTGCTTCCAACCTGATGGTTGTGATGTAAAGCAGGACGAGTATTTTTCTTCCAACTTGAGTGCTATGACATAAAGCAAGACAATGAGATGAGACAAGTACTAACTTCTAGCTTGACAACTGTGACGTAAAGCCAGTCTTGTATTATGATGAGCCAGCCTTGTGTTGTGATGATGATGATGTATCAATTTTTATACTAATACATATTGATGCAGATGATGATGGCATTCCTTTGAGAATGACGATGTTGCCGATGAAGAAAACTTCCAATGATTTATATATACGCCAGCTAGTGTTCCAAGATGATATTGATGATGATGTCCTGTCACCCACTTGATGTTGTTGATGATGCTATCCTCTCTCTCACACATGATGCTGCTGAAAAATACCCTTCTTGTTAAGGGGGAGTGTTGAAATAGTGTAACTGCAAAGAGTATTCTTATTATTATTGATATATTATTCATAGAATCAATCCCCATTATGGATTGATCATGTCAGTTATTGAATAGGACCAAATCCCCTTTTGTGGATTGGTCAAAAGACAATTGTAATAGGTAGAATAAGAAGTCGGCCCCAAAATATATTAAAGAGACCCAGAAATATAATAAAGGTGGGTTTACCCACCCAGTTTGAAAAGTCGGCCCTGCCAGTGAAGAGACACTTCACACGTGCCAGACTTGTATAAATAAAGGAGGCCAGTGCCTCACTTAGACACAACTCACTTGCTCAGTTTGAGAGACAATTTTTGATCTGTTACTGAAGAAGAAGGAGAGAGAGAGAGTGGCACATATCTAGGAGAGGACTTTTTGTATTAGCATAAGATATATCTTTGCATTGTATTGGCTATCTATATTAAGGAAGTTTTGCTGGGTTTTCTTCCCCTAGAGGGTTTCCAAGGATAAATGCTATGTCTCTTGTGATTGTGTACTTCTCAGTGATATTATATTATGCTATTGTTATCTAATGAAATTAAAACATCTATAATAATGGCTTAAACATTAACAACTCATCAACTATTGTCCATGAGATTTTTTAGGAAAATAAATCTGGTAAATTCTTGAAAACTAGGGTCCAAAAATCTCTTTGTATATCCAAAAATATGATATCTGTGTATAAACAGAGAGAGGTTTTTGTGAAGGAGCTCGTTCCCAACAAAAACCTCTTTTGGTTTCCAAAAATTCATCTCCACCTGCTTTGAAACCTCAGAAAAATTTGGTCATTAAAATGAGAAATCATTTATTGTGAAATCTCTGAAAAATAGTCCTCAAAGAGATATTTGAAGCTCTTAAAATGTGATAGATGTGTAAAAAAAGAGAGTTTTTTTGTGAAGAGTCTTGTTTGCAACAAAAACCTCTTTTGGTTTCAAAGAATTCATCTCCATAAAATAAGAAAATGCTCTTGAAGATAAGGACTAAAACAGGAAAAAACAAAGTATTTCCTGTATTTGATTTCTGTCTTTCTTCTTTTATATTGATTCTATGATATGGATTCCTTTGTTGTCTTCAGGATCATCATTTGGAACAAGAAAATTCATCGTGGGTGTGAAATTCCAAATCTTCCTCTGTTTTTTGCTTCTTTTTATGTGCTTTGCTGGCCTGATTGTAGCTTTTAATCCTTTCACCCTGTCATTTTCATCCTTATTTCCATTCTGAATTCTAGATGTTATTCAACTGGAGAAGACCGATTCAAGTCAATAGAGAACCTAGGCTTTTTGAATTTGAAATCATGCTTATAATCCTTATAATATAAACTACCATCAATCTCCTCTACTTCAGCATTATCTGAAATTTTAATCCCCTGATAATCTTACAACTCTGTCTCTAGGAAACAATCAAATTCTGATTTGATCTCAACCTTAAATGGATTATTTTCAAGATCTGTTGAATAACCCTTTTTCAGAGATTATTTTGGTAAGGTTTTGGACTTTATACTTATCTTTTTGGAAGCTCTGGTCACATACTTCATGGGGTGATCTGCTACCTATTTTCCCTTCCCATCCTTTTGTTGTTCTTCCATAGTATCATTTTCATCTTTAGGCTCTAATTTGACCTTTTTCCCTTTGTATGAAGAAGTCATAGGTGATTTTCCCTTTTCCTCCCCCTCACTTTTTGTTGTGTCATCAAAGTTATAAGAAAACATCAAAGAAATTCCCTCATGATATCCCTATAGAATTGAGCAGAAGTTAAAATACCCTGCCATTCTGTGCCTCATTCAATGCCCTCTGGTTCTATTCGAGTAACTTGCCCTCTTTTCTTAGGTGCTATAATGTAGATCACTGAATTTCACAGTCTATCTAGGGTTTCTGTTAGCAACAAATATAGATCTTTTGAAAATGTTGTGGAAGAGGTTGGTGACCTGCAAAGCTTGTATAAACTAAAACCAAATATAATGAAAGACTCAGGTGTAATATGTTAGCCATCATGCTATGAAACCAACAAACTTGTGATATGATTTAGAGTGAAGGAGTACAACCCCGATCTCTTCGAATGAGTATAAAACTGAGGACATGACTTTGATCTCTAATCGTCAATCATGTTGCCTTGTAGGATAAGATCTCAGGAATCCTCTCACATAATATTGTGAAGTGTCACGTGTGAAATAATGATTACTCTTGACGCTACAAGAATAACGCTATTCCTATAGCACCTTTTCCCATAAGCAAAATTTCAAATTTGAAATGAGAAAAAGAATTTTGACTTGATGGAAAGATCCTAGAAGTCTAATTCTAATCTTAATCACACTAATGCATGTTAAATTAACTAAAAAATAATAATACAAGCACACTTTTAAAACTATAGAGGAAGAAAATAAAATGTAAAGTAATGCTAGGAAAGGATAGGGAAGGGAAAATAATATTTCAATATTCATTGAAAAATCAAGGACTAACACTGGCTCCTTCTGGGGATGGAATCCTCCCTGTGAGGATCCAAGAACACGCAGACCACTATGCTTTGATTTACCACTACAACTTGTATTCCTGCAACTAGTAATTTGAAAACAATCTCTTGCATACTGAAACTGGTCATATCCACTAAAAGAAACTAAAATCCAAACCACACACTATGCCCAAACAACTATGCAAAGGCCAAAGAAATTGATGCCCAACCATCAATTTGACAAGAAAAATTTGGATCTGCACCAATGTTTTTTCATTGGGATATGAAGTCAATTATCCATGCTAATCTACAACAAGCTGAAAAACAATTGCTTGGATGCGAGATTATTCAACCATCCTACTCTCCTAACTTGTTGACATCATGTTGATCATGTGTCCAATGTAACCATAAAGTCATTTCACTGACAAGATGGTCCTCTTCCTTGTAGGTAAATAAGAAAATGTAGAAAAACTGATATTTTTGCAGCAAAAAATGAATGGGCAGCCCATACTTATAGCTGCAATTTTCTTTAATTCCAAATGTTTCAAAATTTTGAACCTCTTGAAACACTCACTCCATGTAGACAACTAATGGATCATATATAAAATGACAAAATTTCAGTGGATGAAAAAACCCAAACTGCCCATCTGCAATTTATGTTGTATTTGTGAGACCATAATCCACTTGATTTCCTTGAAACAACAAATGAATAACACTTGTTTTATTACAATAAGGGGAAAAAATGAATCCCTGGAACTGTTGATATATTTTTTGTGAAAAAATTCCTTTAACAACAACAATATCATTGTGGGAAACAAGGGGCTGCAATATAGTTTCATCAGTTGGAAGAGTTGGAACTTCAGGCTTAATATAATCTTGCATCTGCTGAACTATTCCCTCATATCTTGATTCAAGAATGTCATATGTTGAATTACTATCTTTCTGAAATCATTGCACAACAATTGATGAGGAATAAACATTTGTGGATTGTTCTTCATCTCCCTCATTTTCCTCGAATGCATCTGATTCATAGCTGTCAAAGATAGGTTCATTGCTTCTACAAAAATCAATGCAAAATTGGACAGACAATTGTTGTACTTTATCCAGGTATTCATCATAAATAGGTTGCCCTTTATCAACATTTGAAACAACAGAAACATCTAATGCTTCTTCATCTTCTTCGTCATATGTATTAAGAACAACTTCTTGCGAATAATATCCTGATTTACATTGCTCACAACAATCTACCAGAAGAAGCTCAGCTGGAAAATACCTTTTTCATTGTTCATTGAATGCAACATGAAATTCTCTTAAATAAAAAATTTTGTAAGCAGGAAGAGATCTGTACCAGACACGTACATCACCCTCCAAAGAGTACATAAAATTTTTAATCAATACGTCTTCATGATGAATATTCATCCGATCCATGCATTGATGAAACTCAATCAAATGTAGTGCCAAATTTTCCTCATCCTTTTCTCTGAACTATGGAAGGAAATCTCCCCATATATCTATAGTGGGAACATCATTAGGGAAACCAACAATAGCAGAGAAATTAAATGGTTCAAACCTTCGTGCCAAAATAAATTCCATAGCCTTCGAAATATTGGATCAATGGATTCACCAACAAATTCTTCCTTCATGGAGTCGCCAGGTGAATGATACAGTCAAAAAAAGTGTCCAACTCCTTTTCACCATCAAGAGATAGAATTGATCGTTGTCATTCTCCCAGGGATAAATTCTTCATTCCTTCGTCCTCGACAACGCTGCCAAAATATATTAGTCCCTAAAGTTTCACTTGACTGTGAGAGGGAAAGATAGGGCATCATCAAGTTATTGCAATGGTTTTATAGGTAAATTTTTCATTTGAACTGGTTGAAGGTTGGGTTAAGGATAATGCATGATATCAATTCACAAAGGAAAAAACAAATCCATATCTCACTGACTTAGTAAATGGTAGTCAATTTAGTAATCAGATGACAAAAGAATATGAAAGATAAAGAAGTATGTAAGTTTTCAATTTGTCCACTCACATATGAAACAATTTAATCCCAAATATCATTTAAGATAAAAGAGACAAGTACTTGAAAACAATTCCGATTATGAACAAGAAAACAAAAAAATTTCCACTGACTTACTCACAAATAGAAAATAATAAAATGCTTAGCACAAGATCATACATGCATTCAAGTAAGAAAAACATAGAAATATAGACAAGAATAGAAATCTGACCATCAAAAATCCTTTTCCATTTAGTATCAAGATGAAATAGTTCGTTTCTTTACAATGTCTTCTCAAAATTGGCTAATGGTTCCCAACCAATCCACCCATAACTTCTCCTTCTGCAGAATTTATATAGAAATAATACATAATTATCAAGATCCAAAAGAAATGGATCTGAAACATATTCATCCATATTTAGTTTTTGTTTCAAATAATCAAGGAGGAGATCAAATTTGATCTCCAAGTCGAATTGATGAGGTGGCTCATCAACTGTTGTCCATGAGATTTTTTAGGAAAATAAATCTGGCAAATTCCTGAAAAATAGGGTCTAAAAATATCTTTGTATCTCCAAAACTATGATATATGTATAAAACCAGAGAGAGGTTTCTATGAAGGATCCCGTTCCCAACAAAAACCTCTTTTGGTTTCCAAAAATTCATCTCCAGATGCTTTGAAACCTTTCCAAAAATTGGTCACTAAAACAAGAAATCATTTATTGTGAAATCTATGAAAAATAGGCCTCAGATATATATTTGAACCTCTGAAATTGTGATAACTATGTAAAACTAGAGAGATGGTTTTTTGAAGGGGCTCGTTCCCAACAAAAACCTCTTTTGGTTTCAAATAATTTATTTCCATGGTTTCAGAAACTTCTCTTGAAGACAAGGACTAAAACAAGAAAAAACAAAGTATTTCTTGTATTTGATTTCTGTCTTTCTTCTTTTTTCTTGATTCTCTGATATGGATTCATTTTTTGTCTTCAGGTTCATCATTTGGAATAGGAAAATTCGTCGTGGGTGTGAATATCCAACTCTTCCTCTATTTTCTGCTTCTTTTTCTATGCTTTGGTGGCCTGATTGTAGCTTTTAATCCTTTCACCTTATCATTTTCATCCCTTATTTCCATTATGAATTCTAGATGTTCTTCAAGTGGAGTAGACCGATTCAAGTCAATAGAGAACCTAGGCTCTTATACTTTGAAATCATGCTTATAATCCTTATAAGATGAACTACCATGAATCTCCTCTGCTTCAACATTATCTGACATTTTAATCCCCTGATAATCTTACAACTCTGTCTCTAGGAAACAATCAAATTCTGATTTGATCTCAACCTTAAATGGATTATTTTCAAGATCTGTTTAATAACCCTTTTTCAGAGATGATTTTGGTAAGGTTTTGGACTTTATACTTAGCTTTTTGGAAGCTCTGGTCACATACTTCATGGGGTGATCTGCTACCTGTTTTCCCTTCCCATCCTTTTGTTGTTCTTCCATAGTATCATATTCATCTTTAGGCTCTAATTTGACCCTTTTCCATTTGTATGAATAAGTCATAGGTGATTGTCCCTTTTCCTCCCCTGCACTTTTTGTTGTGTCATCAAAGTTCTAAGCAAACATCAAATAAATTCCCTCATGATATCCTTGTAGCATTGAGTAGAAGTTAAACCACCCTTCCATTCCGATCCTTACGAAATATCTGGGTAAGTTTCAAGAAATTCAACACCCTCCGGTTCTAGTTGGGTAACTTTCCCGCTTTTATTAGGTTCCATAATGCAGATCACTGAATTTAAGAGTCTATCTAGGGTTTCTGTCAGCAACAACTATAGATCTTCTGAAAATGTTGTGGAAGAGGTTGGCGACCTGCAAAGCTTGTATAAACTAAAACCAAATATAATGAAAGACTCAGGTGTAATTTGTTAGCCATCATGCTATGAAACCAAAAAACTTGTGATATGATTTAGAGTGAAAGAGTACAACCCCAATCTCTTTGAATGAGTATAAAACCGAGGAAATGAATTTGATCTTTAATCGTCAATCATGTTGGCTTGCAGGATAAGATCTCGGGCATCCTCTAACATTATCTTGTGAAGTGGAGCATGTGAAATAATTATTACTCCTGGCGCTACAAGAATAGCACTATTCTTGTAGCACCTTTTCCCATAAGCAAAATTTCAAATTGGAAATGAGAAAAAGACCTTTGACTTGAAGGAAAGATCCTAAAAGTCTAATTCTAATATTAATCACACTAATGCATGTTAAAAACACTCAAAAAGAATAATGCAAGCACACTTTTAAAATTGTAGAGGAATAAAACATAATGTAAGGTAATTCTAGGAAAGGATAGGGACAAGGAACATAATCTTTCAACAGTCATTGCAAAATCAAGGACTAGCATGAAGGAGGGTAAATTCATGATGCAATAGGGTAGCATAAGAAGAATTGTATTTTATGAAGAAAAAAAGTAATTTGGCTATGTTAATGAAATCATATATATCAAAAGTATGTGATAGAGCCAATTGGTTATACATAAGTTGATTCTTTTGCACATTGGTTTTAACTTACCTAGTGAATTGGATAATGGGTTGTTTAACTTCAATATCTTTTGCTATGTTCAAAATGGATCAGAATCAAAGATATTGAATCCTCCTCGAGGCCTAAGGAAATTATGGTATCTCTCACCTTTGATGTTCCTCATAATAGCTCAAGGGATTAGCCAATCAAAATTGGAGGATAAAAAAACATGAGCAATAGCTAGAGTAAAAGTGGGAAGAGATCTACCCTTATCCATAATGTTTGTGTATTATGTTTTCTACTTCTTGAAGCCATGAGAGAAGATAGAAAATTTAAAGAAATTATGGATATGTATATTTTATCTATAGGCATGGAGGTAAATGTAATGAAATATTCTATTATCTCTTTTATGAGTATGAGTGATGAGATAGAAACACTACTACATTTGAGTGTGAAATTTGGCATTGTTTCCAATAATGATGGAAAAAATGGTTTGTGATGTTAGAATTTTTTGAAATTATTGAAAAGCACACTTCTTTTTTACTTTCCCCCCTTAACGTTCATCTCAATTTTAATGATATTTTTTTTCATGAAAAAAAATGTACTTTTATTTAAGAGGAAATGTAAGTACAATCCTTAGGCGCATAGTTCTCTTCATCAAACATACAAATTGGAATATGTCAAACTGTCTGTCCAAATTCTAACACAAATAGACACAATAACAAGGTTGTGCTTTCCAAACATCTAAGAAGTAATAAAACTAAAGGGATCTAACAAAAAAAAAAAAGGTATCAAGGCCATCCATGCCAAAAACATAGAACGCCCATAAGGATCAATACCAGGTTCTTCTTAAAAAAAATTAAAGATCCAAAAACTGGCCTTCACTCTTTCCGAGAAAATGCCCTCCAATGAATTCTTCAAGAAACAACTTGTTGCAATATAGTGTCAAAGCCTCCTTTGAAAACACATCAACAAATGAATTTAATTCTTGGTACACATGGGTATAAGTAATATGTTGAATTGATCCAAGATAATATTTAGTTTATGATATATATGTATCAAGCTTAGATTCATCACCTATACCTCATCATTCATCCACTTTATAGTGAGCTCCAAATCTCCATGAAATTGGTAATGGACATGTTTCTATCCATTACACACCTTTGTAGAGAAAGCAAAGAATTAAAGTCACCATAGTTGTTTGTACCATGAACCAAGTTGGATTTTCCTATGATATAATGAGTATCATATAAATATAACACAAAACCAAAATGATAAGAATGAGCCATCTCTTGACAGGCCCCATCAAAAAAATCCCTATGGTAGCTCCTTGTTGATATGAACTTCTTCCAATTGATGAGGTTTCTTCAGGAACCAAGAGGGTTTGTACAAGGAATACATAGCCAGGGTTTGTTGTGAAACTTGAAGGTGGGCCAAGGCTTATCCTCAAATAAGATGGCATTACACGCCAACCAAAATTTCCATGCAACTAGGATGGGAAGGACTTAAACAGATTTTAGAGTGCTTCTACTAAAAAAGACTTGAAAATAGTCAATTATTGTAGTGGCTTCCAAAATTTTTCCCACTTGTATTTGACGTTTAATCTCCCTCCATACTTTTCTGTGAAGGGACATTCCAAAAAAGTGAATATTTGTTTCCTCATTTTGTTTGCATAAATAATAAATGCCAGGCCCTATTTTTTTCCTCCTTTGAATTCGATCCCAAGTCAACACCCATTCTTTCAATACTAACCAAATGAAAATAATGCCTTTTAGAGGGCCCTTGTTTTTCCATATTTTCTTTGTTCACCATTTCCCATTTGAGGGATCTAGGTTCTACATAGCAACATAACCCAATTTCGTAGAGTAATTCCCTCTCGAGGCATTATAAGACCATGATATCTCATCATCAATTTATGTTAAGTGAATGTGAGCCTTATACAATTTAAATATATATATTCCATTAATGATTCCATACTGTCTCAAGTTTGAGGTCGCAAGTTCTCAACCAACCCTTATGCCAAATCAACGTTCTAGTTTCAACATCGATTATATTTAAGGTATAGCTTCCTGAAAATCTAAATTGTGCTACAAGTGCCTTAGGTAGTAAGACATTCCTCCCACAACCTCAAATAACAAAATCAGTTCCAATCCTAGCATTAGTGCTTGAGCAAACCTTCCAAGCCAGATAACATCCAATTTTGGGGAAATCTAGTGTTAGTTCCTTCCATTGGTTTGAAACATTATGGATATTTTTTTGAGGATTGTTTTATCATCAAAGGTCGCCTCTAAGGATTTGATGCTCTTTTTGGCCTTCTCCCTATTCTTCTTAGGGACAATTGTTCCCCATACCTCCTTGAGTCCTTCTAAATTTTTTTTTTTGAAGGATGTATGCACCCTCACAACTATGCTACCTGTGTACACACAATCTACTTAAGGGACACCCACGTACAGGCCAATAAATGTTCAAAAACTATAACTATGCCCAAATTAATGATGAGTTATGGGATTGGTTAGTTATCTAACTCCTTTTTTCTATACTCAACTGTCTCTTACTGAGTAGAGATCGCATAAAAATAACATTTTCCTCATGGAGAGAGGTAATGATACTTTTCACATTCAAGTGAACACTTATTCGACTATTCCCGCCGAGCTTGTAATCCCATTATATCTCTATTTCTGCTAATTTATTGACCTAGAAACCCTTGTTTCCAGTTTCCCTTTGATCACCAACCTTATCTTGCCAAGAGTTTCTATTTATACCCTCTTTGGGCCTATGGTGACTTTAGTGTTAGGAGAATCCTTATAGCAGGAGTCCGGGTGGAGGAATCTAGGATCTCTTTCGACATGGTAGCATCACATCGGACATGTAAAAGCTATAACTACCTTTCTATTATCCATTAATAATACAAAAAATTCATTCCTTTGAAGTATCTTGTGTTATTATTGTTCATATTTTCAATACTTTTGCATACATTTCATTAGAATACTAATTGCTTCGTTCTTTTTCGTTAGATATGAAATGTGGAGAATAAAAGTGAAAGTGTTTTTACAGGCACATGGGTATGATATTTGGAAATCAGCTGTTATAGGATACACTGGTTCAAATAAACCGAAGACTACAGCCAATAAGGAGCTGAAGAGAAACAACAAAATAGGAACGGATTTCATCTTAGAAGGATTACCAGATTCAGTAAATGATGAAGTGGGAAAATGTTCATCAACCAAAGAGATTTAGGATAAGCTATATAATATATACTCTAAGGGATATCATCTTATCAAAGAGCCAGAGCATACAAATAAGAACAAAGAATATGTTGAAACCGAACAAGAAGAAAGATGTTCATCATGTCAGACAGATTCAAAAGAAGAATATTGTGAAGAAGGCATAGTAGATATTGAAGAAGAATTAATCAGTTCCTTAGACAAATTGATGAAAGAAAGGAAGAAAAAAAAGTCTCTTGAGGAATAATTAGTCAATAATAATTCTCAAGAAATTTTTGAAGAATCCCATCAATTCATCATGAATCTAAAAGCTCACTTGGAAAAATCCAAAGTGATTGAAGAAACTCTCAAGAGTCAATTGGAAGAGAAGCGGTGTTTGGAAGTTGAAATAGCAGCGCAAAGAAAGAAATAATAAAAGAGAGAGAATATTTTGACAGATCATCTCAAGGAAATATCTGGGGATTTAAGCTATCTTGACGAAGAATTCAGTCAACAAGAAAGAAGACTTGAATAAGAAATCATCTCCTTGAATATCCAACTTGAAAAAGAAAAGAGAATGAGAAAAGTCATGGATATTTAGACGTTGAAGAAAGAAGAAGAGGTTGATAAGCTTGAAGAAGAAGTTGTCACATTGAGAGTTAAAATCGTCAAGCTCAACAAGAACGTTGAAGAGAGATAAAAATCCACATCATCAGTAAAGAAAGTTGAAGAGAGCACTCCAGGTTGCCAGAAAGGAAGAATGAAGAAAAGGGTAAGATTTATGCAAAAGTACTCAAAGAAATCATTCATGGTCAACAAGAATAAAATTTTTTTGAGTATAATAGAGATACATATTCAATAAGACCTTCCACATTCAAGCAACAAAGAAGCTTTAATCATGATGAAGGAATCACCATAAGAGAAAATTATATCATCCAAGGCAGGAATTGAGAAGGAATACACCAAAAAGAAGATCATTCACTCCTAGGTATGTAAATTTATTTTACGGTCATTGTTTTGTTTGTACTAACTTTGTACATAAGGCTATAGATTGCATAGCATATGGAAGACATGTTTAGAAAATAAATACCTATGTGGCTCCCCACAACATTGAATGTTACAAATGCCACAATTATGGTCACATAGATTGGAATTGCAGAAGCATGATAAATCCCAACATGAAAGAAAACATCAATGTCAAATACACGCAGGTTTGGAGAAGAAAATAAATACAATAAGAGTAGGTGAATAAAGAACAGGTCCCAGAAATCATAGGATTTGCAGTAGTGCGAGAAAGAAAAGAAGAGAAGATGAATAAATAATAGGCCCAAGAGATTGTACTCTCAAGAATTGTAGTGAAATATCATAATGAATTCACATTAAAAAATGAATAAGTTAGAGTTCAAAGAGATGATGAGTATACCGACGAAGAGGAAGATTACTCAACATTAGGGAAGATTCCTCCACTGTTTCGAGCCATCTGTCTTGGAGACTCCCAGTAAATATGAATGTTGAATAGGGGGAGTCTATACAATAGCTACTATAGATCAAAGAACCATCCTTCAAACAGTGTGAAGTGTTTGTAGAGATAAATTCAGAGCAGTCAGATAGAAAAAGTACATGATGATAAATTGATCGATTGAGAAGCAGTGTTCCCATGCAGATGTTATTGGAATATCATTGAAACACTTTATAGGAAGGGATACATTTATTATAGGTTCAAGGATGTATTGCATATCAGTGGACATATTTGATTCAGTATGATAAATAAGAATATGTGATGATTAGTTACAACAAAGAATCATTCATAATAGTATAGTGATTGATGGGTCAACATCGTGGAAAGTTAAGTAGTAGAGTTATGGACAAATTATGATAGATGGACATGATGGATTTATTAGATCGTTGATAGGTCTAGACATATATATGAGAGAGCATATTTACAATTGGAATCAGTGGAATCAATTGGTCATAAGAAGAAAAGAAGTGAAAGGCATAGTAGAACATGGAAAGAGAAACCTTCAGCATAAGCCATATCGTCAGAAGGACATTGTTAAATAGTATGGTCATTGATGTCTAAAGATTTGAAGTCAAGAAATTTTGAATTATTTTTATATATGTCAGAGAACTACAAGAGGAAGCACCAATGGACAAAAAACATCGGAAGAGAGGAAAGGAAGAGTATGTCAGAAGCCCCATCTTGTTCTACATCTTGCAGAGAAGTCAATGGGAGAGAAATCCTTAGAGAAATAAATCAGGAAAGAAAGAGTAGAGACATGAAAATAGGGGGAGACATACCGACAGGGGGAGTTATCCTTTTTCCCATTCACAACCACCTCCAAATTCTCCAAAAGAACATGGTAAAACTCCTTTACAAACTCCTTTACTGAAGCTTGATATTAAGTTTGAATTGCCAATGTACAATGGAGAGGTAAATGCTGAGAAATTGGATAACTAGATTCATTAGGTTGAAGTGGAATGATGATGTGGCATGGTCGTATAGGATGACGTGGCATGGGATGATGTGGAAGGTGAATTGGTAGTGTTTGACATGGACCAATCCACGATTGACATGTGTCCTTCAGTTGGCGAATGGAAAGGTGCCACGTGGCCCAGCCAGAGGTCACCACTTGGCACCCCATCATTGTTTTACATGTTTAAATTGCAATGGATCCCATGGGGGTTGAACTTGGGACCTCCAACATTGACATAGTCTTTGCGTAGGCTGGGCCACCAACCTACCTACATAATAGTTCTTAACCTTATGCGTTAGAACTATTGTTTAAGTTGCATTAACTTTTATTTTGGGAAGATAAAGGGGGCATGACTTAGCCCCAACCCTTAGATATATGTTTTACCATAAGGCCTTACCACAAAAAACCAGCGTGTGGGGTTTGCAACCGAATCCAGCCAATGGACGTATGGCACCACGTGCCCATACCACACTCAACCACATGCATGGGTTAGTTCAACAGATCCAACTTAAGCGCTTAGGACTTGGACACTTGGAACCCATGCGACCAACACCTCCACCCTTGGGGGCGCTAATTGCACTAACGGTGCAACATAATACCCAATTTTACGAAAGGCACGTGGTGCTGGGTTTTTGACCCGGTAACACTACTGGAGCTGGGTTAGTCACACACAAGTGCGAATTGGCGAACTAGAGACAACAAGCTTGAAGGGGAAAACTTCTAGGAGGTGTAACTTCTTCATTTTTTGGCCAAACCAGGTGCAGAAAGAGCCCATCTAGGGGTTTTTGGATGTTCTAGAGCCAATGAAGCCATCTATTTGACATTTTGAGCACTCTAAAGAACTGTTTTTATCACTTTGAGAAAATAATATAAAATATCCATTGGAAGCTGGGCTAGGAGATGTAGCCCAGGAGAGGGGTGAACTCCTTTATCATTTGATGTGTTATGTGTTTACTGTAAGTTGTTAATTGTTGGTTATTATGTGCATATTAAGTGAGAAAACTCTTTACTTTATGTGTTTGTAACTTGATCCAATTACCCAAACACATACCACTTTTACAATTGCAACTTAAAAGAGACATGTCTTCTTCATTTTCAGATCAATCCCTAAAAATAGACAATATTTGTTGTTTTGAAATGCCTCATTCTTTGATTTGGTTTTTGTCCAAACGAGTGTTATAATACTCGTACATTATTTCCCTATAGTCATAAATAGATGCCAATTTCCCTTGGGCACTTGTAATGGTCTGGACAAAGATGTCCAAAGAAGTGGCCAAGGAGACTTTGCTACCTTCTCTAGTCTCCCTTAACTATTCCTCTAGGTTTCTTAATATCACCAAACCTTCATCAATTTCATTGTTTACATTCTGTGGTGGTGGTGGTGGGTTGGGGTTTTGATCTTCTTGGTTTTCTTATGAGGGGCTTAAATTTTCTTGGGGTTCTGTTGTATTGTATATGTTGCAATTTAACATCCATGACATGCAAATTATTTTCCTTTTTTGTTTAAAATACTAAATTACAAATTTTTTTCAATTTAGATTATTGGGAGAAATATATTAAATTAGATTGACTAAATTGGATTAAATTCAAGATAAATATAACATAAGTGAACACATGGTGGCTGTGGCGGTTGCAGTGGAAATATCCTCTCTTTCTTCCTCCTCTCTTCACACTATTTTCCCAATGAGAAAGGCTAGGGATATTTTGTGCACAATATGCACAAAATTGCTAGCTGGCGGTTCTTAAAAAAATAATAAGCGTGTTGCTTAACCTAAGTGGCAATCGACCTCCGCTTCAAAAATTGCACTATGCCTCATTGATCAAAACCCTAGTGCCAAAGATACTCCAATATATGATTTTTTAGTGGACAAAATGACAACGGAGGCCCCCCTTAGTTTAGTCGAGTGCTCCAGATCCAATTCAATTGATGATTTACCCATCTGAGTCTCGGTTTGAGTTTTATCACGAGTTGCAACTCGCCTCTTCAAGCCATTCAAGGACATGTGGCTAATTTAGTCCCATGGCATACAATCCAAATCGAGCATCATAAAGGAGTTCTGTAAGCTCCCACAAGTCTATTTGGAAAATGACCATATGACTACACTACCCAAAAATTCGCGACACAGTGTTCTTGAAAATCAGCCTCCTCATAAAAAATTGTACTATGCCTCATTGACCAAAACCCTAGTGCCAAAGATACTCCAAGATACGGTTTTTCAGTGGACAAAATGACAGTGGAGCCCCCCCCCCCCTATTTGAAACACGATGCTCTGGATTCAATGCAACTGGTGATTCGCCCATCCTAGTCTTGATTTGAGTTTTATCGCAATTTGCAACTCGCTTCTTCAAGCCATTCAGGAACTTGTGGCCAATTTGGTCCAATGGCATAAAATTCAAACCGAGCAGCATAACAAAGTTTCGTAAGCTCCCATAAGTCTATTTGGCCAAGGTCCTCATGAATAAACTACCCACAAATTCCCGACACAGTGTTCTTGAAAATCAACCTCCTCTTCAAAAATTGCACTATGCTTCATTGATCAAAACATTGGAATTCTCATGCAAGTATTTTTATATAAGAAATATGGGATAACAAGTTGTAGAATTACATGCTTAATGAACCCTTTGATTCTAATTTTTACGTGTGAATCCTTCGATGGCATGGAAATTGAATGCAAGGCAAGGCATGTCAAGTGAAGGCAAGGCATGGCATGCAAAGACATGGTATGGAAAGAAAAGACATGGCAAGTGAAGGCAAGGAAAGGCATGGAAAGGCATGGAAAGACAAAGCATGACAAGGCATGGCATGGAAATGAATGGCATGATATGGAAAGGTATGGTATGGAAAGGCATGGAATGGAAAAGGAAAGGCATATAAAGTGAATGTAAGGAAAGGAATGGAATGGCATGGCATGGCAAGACATGGGATGGAAAGGCATGGTATGGAAAGTTATGGTATGGAAAGACAAGACATGGCAAGTGAAGGAAATGAAATGAATGGAAAGGCATGGCATGGAAAGAAATTACATGGTATGGAAAGGCATGGCATGGAAAAGAAATGAATGGAAAGTGAATGTAAGGCAAGGCATGGGATGGCATGGCATGGCATGGGATGGCAAGGCATGTTATGGAAAGGCATGATATGGAAAGACAAGATATGGCAAGTGAAGGCAATGAAAGGCATGTAAATGCATGGCATGTCAAGGCATACCATGCCATACCATACCATACCAATGAAAGGCATACCATACCATACCATACCATGCCAATGCATACGATACTATACCATACCAATGCCAATGCCAATGCATACCATACCATACCATTGCAAATGCATACCATACCAAGGCAAGGAACGACATACCATACCATACCATTGCCAATGCATACCATACAATGTCCAGGAAATGCATACCATTTCCATTTCCAATGCATACCATTGGAAATGCATACGATACCATACAATACAATACCATACCATGCCATTGCCAATTCATACCATACAAAGCAATGACAATGCATACCATACCAAAAAATGGCAATGGCAATGCATACCATACTACCACTAAGAAAACTACCAATGGTATGCATAGACAGTGGTATTTCCTTTGCATACAATTGCATGGTACTGCAATGGTATGCAAAGGAAATACCCTAAGAAAACTACCACTAAAACCCTAAAAATAACCTATAAATGGTATGCATACCATTGCGATACCGTGGTATGGATACTAATGGTATGCATACCATTGAAATACCATGATATGCATACCATTTCACCATGGTATGCAACTATATGCATACCAATCGTATGCCATACTTGAGACTCCCTAAGACAACTACCACTAAAACCCTACAAATAACCTATAAATGGTATGCATACCATTGTGATACCATGGTATGCATACCAATGGTATGAAATGATATGCATACTTGAGAATCCACAAGACAACTACCACTAAAACCCTAAAATAACCTATAAATGGTATGCAATGGCATATATACCAATGGTATTCCATACTTGAGAATCCCTAAGACAACTAACACTAAAACCCTAAGACAACTAAAACCCTAAAAATAACCTTTAAATGGCATGCATACCATCGCGATACCATGGTATGCATACCATTGCAATACCAATGGTATGCATACTTTAGAATCCATAAGACAACTACCACTAAAACCCTAAGACAACTAAAACCCTAAAATTAACCTATAAATGATATGCATACCAAAGGTATGCCATACTTGAGAATCCCTAAGACAACTACCACTAAAACTCTACAAATAACCTATAAATGGTATGCATACCATTGTGATACCATGGTATGTGTACCATTGCAATACCATGGTATGCAATGGTATGCCATACTTGAGAATCCCTAAGACAACTACCACTTAAATGCTAAGACAACTTAAACCCTAACAATAACCTATAAATGGTATGCATACCATTGCGATACCATGGTATTCATACCATTGCAAACCATGGTATGCATACCAATGATATATAATGGTATGCATACTTGAGAATCCCTAAGACAACTACCACTAAAACCCTAGAAGACAACTGAAACCTTAAAAATAACCTATAAATGGTATGCAATGGTATGTCATACTTGAGAATCCCTAAGACAACTACCACTAAAACCCTAAAAATAACATATAAATGGTATGCATACCATTGGTATGTAATGGTATGCATACCATTGCAATACCATGGTATGCATACCAATGGTATGAATACCATTGAAATACCATGGTATGCATACCATTGCAATACCATGGTATGCATACCAATGGTATGTAATGGTATGCATACTTGAGAATCCATAAGACAACTAAAACCCTAAAAATAACCTATGAATGGTATGCAATGGTATGCATACCATTGTGATACCATGGTATGCATACTATTGCAATACCAATGGTATGCATACCATTGCAATACCATGGTATGCATACTTGAGAATCTCTAAGAAAACTACCGCTAAAACCCTAGAAGACAACTAAAACCCTAAAAATAACCTTTAAATGGTATGCATATCAATGGTATACGATGGTGTTCATACTAATGGTATGCATACAATGGTATGCAATGGAATGCATACCAATGGTGTGCCATACTTGAGAATCCCTAAGACAACTACCAATAAAACCCTAAGACAACTAAAACCCTAAAACTAACCTATAAATGGTACGCATACTATTCGTATGCAATGGTATGCATACTCCAGAATCCCTAAGACAACTACCTCTAAAACCATAAGACAAATAAAACCCTAAAAATAACCTATAAATGGTATGCAATGGTATGGATACCAATGGTATGCCATACTTGAGAATTCCTAAGACAACTACCACTAAAACCCTAAAAGTAACCTATAAATGGTATGCATACCATTGTGATACCACGGTATGCGTACCATTGCAATACCATGGTATGCATACCAATGGTATGTCATACTTGAGAATACCATTGCGATACCATGGTATGCATACCATTGCAATACCATGGTATGCATACCATTGTAATACCAATGGTATGCAATGATATGCATACAAATGGTATGCATACCATTGCAATACCATGGTATGCATACTTAAGAATCCCTAAGACAACTACCAATAAAACCCTAATATAACTAAAACCCTAAAAATAACCTCTAAATAGAGCCCCTCTTATGGATGATACACAATTCATTTCATATAAAAGTGATGGTTTACTTGAGAATAAAGATAGTGTGAGAGAGACAACTTGAAATAGTTGCAATTGTCAACAAACCAATATACACATTATGCACATAATGAAATTATATCATAGATATCAAACTTGGAAATTCATTAGTATCTTTTTCAAGTTTTACATTTTGAATATCACATCATTGATTATCTATAAGATGTACTATACTAGCATGTAACCACATAAAATTAGTTGATCTACATCAATCTATTTATTGAAGACACATAATTTACCCATTCACATGTGCTAATTTTCTATTAGGTTGGAGGAAGGAAAACATGTAAGCCATTGCTTTCTAGATAGAATTTTGGCAGTATTACTTTCTAGAAAGATTTTTGGTAGCATAGAATCACTGAATAAATGTTATTAATAATTGATAGTTGAACAAAATTTACAAATACCCACTACACAATCTCAACAAACATTTGCATTAATGAGTCTTTTAGTAGTCTTTTCAGCATTTATGAAGGGTTACACATAAATCAAATGATTTTATATATGTCATGCATAGATAGAGGCGAATATTGTGTGTGCCCTAGAAAATAACATGGAGGTCAAATTTGTGTGCCCACAAGCTATTCCCTAATGCATAATGCAAGTATTTATAATCGCTAAATATAAATAAATCAAGGGATTAATACACATAAAATTCATACACTTTGAAATTCATATGTTTGTAAACATCAAATGTAGAAACAATGAGATTCATAAAAAGTGTGTCATGAAATGTATATATATATATATACTCAACATCATCTAAATTGTATATTTTTTTACAAAATGACAACTCATGCCCAATACATAAGTGCCCTAACATAAAAAAAAATCTATATCGTAACCTAGCTATGATATGATAGTAGTTGATCAATCATTGATCATTTCCACCCTCGCCACCCTCAGGAGCATCCTTGAAATCTATCTTTATTCTCTTTCTCGAGGATGCACCTTGAGAGGTTATAGGCCTAGGCATACTTCAACAATATGGAGACTGCACAAACAATAAACAATGTTATAAGTTTTTTTCATCAATGAATTAATAGACATACAAATTGATACTTTGTAATTTAACCTAAGACAACTCACAACATATGAAATTGTCAATCGTGAGGGTGTTACCCTCCTCTGTGACCCCAATCTCTTTGCAATGTTACCCTGCATCAGTTACAAGGATCAAGTCAAGAAAATTAAACAAATATGCATAAAAACAAATTTATGAAACAAGAAAAATTATCATCAATGCAATATCTCATCGTGAATATCTCAGGCATCGATGGAAATTCACTGACAGATGGATCACTGGGTTTTACAACCTACTCCGAGACAACCTCTACTGTGGTAGTCTCTGTCGATGGGGCCGAAAGTGGTGGTGGGGGTGGGTGGTAGACAGGTGGGCTATGATGAACCCTCACAGGCTGTACAAGAAATTCCAAAACCCTAGGCTTGAAGAAAGGAAACCCATAAGCAATGCCCAGGTGCCCAGGGGGTGCAATACTACTATACATAGCAAATATATCGTCGGTCTGCATACATATGAAAAAAATTGAACTGTTAGTACCAAATACTAAAATTCAAGAACATAACCACAAACATTTTTAGAATTATACGATATTTAACTTTACACATGATACCTATGACGTTGGTGACTTATCTATCCCAGATGGACAATCCTTGGCATCCCCTGGTGCCAAATCCTGTAGAAACAAGAGAACATATAAAAAAATCGAGGATGTCATAAAATAAATAAATGATTATGTTGAATCTATGAAATGTGATACATACATGTGTGTATGATGCACCCAATGAACATGATGCTTCTACTATTGCATTAGTGGTGGGGCTAGGCACTGATTCATCCATAGGCGTAGAGGGTCTATTGTTAGGACGAAACAACTGAAAAAAAGACATACAATAAAATATCTATATAAATACACAAAATACAAAATAAATATATAACGATGAAGAACAAAAAAAAGGGCCAAGATACTAACTTCCTCCATGAAGCTATGTTGTCCAGTGGGCTCTATAGGCCCATAACATGTCTTTCCGCTACTGGAGCATCTGTGAGGTTCACATGGACAAATGCTATGTCCATTTGCCCTCTCCTCACTGTACTCTCATGTGCATTCTCATGCTCCAAACCCCCTATCAATGTCATTGGCATGCACCTCCGGTTGAGATAGTGCAACAAAGCTAATGTGTTGCACTAGGCTACGATTCAATGAAGAGATGTCTAGCTGTACATGTTTCAAGTTATTTGCAACAGGAGGATGTTGGGTAGGGGGTCAAGCCTTTGCATAGAAGCACGGGGACATAACTCGAGGTCTCTCTTGGAGTGCTCTCGGTCCTGTGCCCACCCCCTAGAAGTCACTAATGTCAAAGTAGTTGACATGTTTACCCATAATAAACTCAACTCATAATTTCCTTAGAAAATATAAGGGAATCTCCCTGTTATTGCAGGGAGGTTTATCAAAAACCATGTACCATCTATTCATCCAGTTTTGAATAATCCAGGGATGGATGCACCATTCAATGGATATGCTTTTCTTGGTCAATGGTAGAATGGTAGTTCTTGTCTATTTCTAGGATCCCTAAAAATAGACAATAATTGTTGTTTTGAAATGCTTTGATTTGGTTTATGTCCAAACTAGTGCTATAATACATTCTTTCCCTATAGTCAAAAATAGATGTCAATTTCCCTTGGACACTTGCAATGGACTAGACAATGATGTCCAAAGACTAGCTTTGAATCCACATAAGTAGGGTATATAAATTTTAGTGGACTTTAACGGTGAAATTGATGGGTTGAAGAAATCCCTTGTCCCACAAACAAAAGTTTCATAAGTCAACTTAGTGTCAACAAGTTAAATTATTATTATTATAAAAGCTGTAAAAGGATAATCGATTAAATACCGTTTTTGTTTGGTTGTGTTTTGGCCTTTGTTTAATGCTTCTTATTTGGTCCAGCTAAACTCAGGCTTATGGTTAAGACATTACAATTTCAACTTAAAATTGCAGTGGACATATCCTGATTAAGTCAGGTCGTTTCACTCGTGTCCGATAACTCATATCTTCTGAGTATATGATCTTGAATGAGTCCAATTATTAGTGTATCACTCTGCTTCTGATGTTCAAAGAACCCAATAAATATTCAAGATGTTTTACTCTCAGATCATTCAATACTACTGGCATGCCAATGGCCAATATTCAATCATTGAGGAATTCTGGGACGAAGTATTTCGAGCCCATGAAAGAGCACGTCGAAGAATTTCTCGTGGAAATTCAAGAAATCCGCAATGGAGAAGGGCGAAACGCTTGCTGTCACGCCACGGCTGGGCAGACATGCAATATTTTCGCAAAAAGCAAAACATTCTGTATGAATCCATCTTACAAACAATTCAACGCGACGTACGAGCGATGCGTGATGATGAGGACATCCAATTTCTTATCCTTATGTGGATGATGGAGAACAACACTAGAGACAATTTAACGTTCGTCTCACCATTTCCTCATCTTGCTCTTAAGATTTTCGTTCTCCTGCCATCGCCTGCGAAGGCGGAGAGGTATCTGTTTGATGATAATGCCGGACGGGGCGCCCTTTATTTCTTGGCCATCCACTTCCCTACTGTGTTTCCCGTGGGGGGAACGTGGCCCAATGCTTCTCCAGATGCCTGTAGATTGCTCAAACAACATTTTCGTCATGGGATTGTAAACAACGTGGATGAGATTCGTAGGGTCACCTTTGCTTCTCCAGATACCATTTCGGATGAAGAGATCGAGGACGCAATAGAATGCCTTAGAGATGAGAGTTGGAACCGGCTAATCAAAATATATCTCTTGTTGTTTAGAGAATCGGGTGCATGGGGAGATTATCTAAATTATCTTCGAGAAAAAGGTTTATGGATAAACTAAAAATAATCTTAAGTGAATTTATTTATGCATTCAAAAATGTAATAAAAAGTATAACAAAACTAAAAATGATGATTTTATCAAGGTTTATTTAGGGATTAATCTATGCCCACACCAAGGTATAGCATCCCGCACCAACTCTTAACATAATTGGATTTTTGTCTTCACATATTTCGAACCTATAACTTTAACAACACTGAGTACCTTAACATCATACTTAGTCACCAACTCTCCTACATCTTAAAAACAATATCTTAAAATTTTTAAATACATGATTAATTTATAATTTTTTTTATTGTACTATACTTATTAATAAATTAAATAATATGTTATATTTTTATTTAATATAAATATAATATTAATATAAAATTATTCATAAAATAGATCTAGGTTAATAATTTTTTTTTTAAATAATAAGTTTTTTATAATAAATAAAAATATATAATCATATATTTGGTTGTATTAAGAAATATTTTCAATATCCATTTAGAGTATAACCCACTTTTCTTTATTTCTTTTCTAAAAATACATAAACAATTTATCTCCTTTCTTAAAAATTGTAAATGCATTTTTTAAATAATAATTTTGTTTATAATAAATAAAAGTATATAATCATATATTTGGTTCTATTAAAAAATATTTTCAATATCCATTTTTAGAGTATAACCCACTTTTCTTTATTTCTTTTCTAAAAATACATAAATAAATTGCTATTTTTTTTCTTAAAAATTGTACATAAACACTTAATTTAAAAGTTATGATTAGTTTTCAATCATAATAATAAAAATGTTTCATTATATTCAAGAAATATGTGTAAAATATGTATTATAACCATTTTGTAAGATATAAGTAATGGAGATATCATATTCTAATTCAAATCCATATTTTAAATTGCCATCAATTATGTTATTCCTTTATATATGAGAAGAGATAATTATGGAAAATTTAAATTTGAATTTCGTTTCTAATTCATTTGATAATAAAATGAGAGTCACCTAAAATTCACATTTATGGGATCCTTTATTCTTGAATTACCTTCCCAATAGGAGTGATCCACAAGATGAGGGGATAATCAAGCCAAAAATAAGTGCAATGGTACTAAGTAATTTGAAGGTCAAGGCCATTAATTCATAGGAGTTTTTAAATTCCTCTCCAATTAATACAATATCACATTGAATTTTAAATAAATAACAAATACCCTGGATGGGGTGACATATTGCGTTGTGGTGACATCAGACTTAGCATTAAGCTCGGGCTTAAATGTTGATGGCCGCCACCCACACATCCACATTTACAATGTTGGAAGGCCATAGCAGCAGCCATACGACGGAGGGACTCCTCCCTCGCGCGACCATTTACACCTACTGTGCACTCAGAATGAAAGGGGATAAGGGCGGATAGGTGACTTCGGCTTCTGGTTATGTGCCTTCTTATGAGCCCGAACAGAGTGGGACTGCTCCTGCTTCGGCTTTGCTCTTCTCTTGGACGCTCTGGTGCAGTCCTGCACTCCTCTTGTCCTGGCTCACCACCTTTTCTTTGCATTTTGGTAAGGATTTCCCAGGCAGTTTGTCTTTGTGGGTGCCGAGACAGGGTCGGTTTGCTTGCACTTTGCACCTGCAACCGCTCTCGTCTTGGATTTCTAGCTTATCACTGCAACCACTTGGTACTTGCATTCATCCCCTAGATACTATGGTTATAATGCGAGGCAGGCCTCGCCGTGGATTAGCCTGGAATGCCCATAAGGCGCAACGGCGACGTAAGGAGCAATTGGAACGCGCTTTGGCATTGGCGACCTCCATTCTTCGGAAGAAGGCTCGGGCTGAGAAATTGGCGTTGCTCGCCACTATTGCAGAGTCGGGAGCTGGCTGTAGCAGAGAAGCCCCAACAATTCAGCCGGGTGACAGGCAGGAGGCTGAGATTGAGCCTGAGTTTCCCACCTGCTTCGTGCAGAAGGACCCATTTATGGAGGACCTGTCGATTGAAGAGGAGCCCCACGCCATAGAGACGACCAACCGGGAGGGAACCAGACTCAATTTGGCTAGGGAAGATGATTACCCCGGCTGCATTGTTGAAGAAATTCCCTGGCCGGGCGACAACAGTCCTATCAACCACGACATGCAGACAACTGGTGTTGAGAAGATTGTGGATAACAAACGCTCGGCGAGGAAGGCTGCAGAGGATGAAGCGGAGTAGAGGGAGTTTGCGGCTGGCATTGGTGCGGCGGTGGAATTGAGGAATGCTCCCCTCAGTGGCGTGGGTGGTGGTCTGCATGGCTCTCTCCTCCATGCAGAGCACTTGGCTCTGGTGTTCGAGCTCCGAGGCCAGATGTCAGACCTGAAGCATAGGGCCCTCTTCATGGGCCATCGCCTGGACCTGCTCCTCGACGCGTATTCCAGTGTTCCAGCTCAGCGGAAGTGCCCCCTGTGCGCACAGGCTTTTGCCATCCCGGAAAGGTCCACGTGGCAGACTAGTGAAGGCAACAGGTCACCGGGTACCTAGGTTTTTGTGATTTCTTGGTTCTTAGTCTTATCGTGTTACTGTTTTATGTTCATTTGGACCATAAACATCTGTCCTGGTTTCCTCAGGGCAGGACAGATGCTACTTTCCTTCATGTTTTATCATATAACTGTTATTTGCTCTCCACTTATGCTGGTTTCCGGTAATCGACAACATTTTGGTGACTTAGACCCATGCCACTATATATTTTGTCAATTTTTTTGTTAATCTATCAGGTACCTCCCTTTTTTATTTAAAAAAAAATAAAAAATAAATAACAAATAAAAATAAATTATTAAATAGATAATAAATAAAAATAAAATTATTATAGATAGTAAATAAACATAAAATAATTAATAAAAATAAAAATGAATATTATTACTATGTAATATTACATAGATAATAAATAAAAATAAAACCATTATAAATCTAAAGAGTAAATAAAAATAAAATAGGAAATTTTTTTTTATCAATGTATTTAAAATTTGCATAATGTCTCATAAAATTGAATAAACAATATTATTTTAGGTTTTATATATGCTTTTAATAAATGTGTATGGTTACTATCTTTAAGATATAAATAAATTATAATTATAATAATAGGTTATATAAAAAATTATAATTATAATAGTAGATTAAAATAATGTAATTTTTTTTAATTTAATTGTATAAAATTATAATTATAATAAATGCAAAAAATAAAAATAATATTTTTTAAGATCTAATTATAAATTGTGGAATATACATAATGTTCTAAATTAAAACCAATATTTATTACTAAATAATGATGATAAAGTTTCATAAGAAATAATTGTTGTTCTAGGGGTTTTTCAATAAGGTATGTCAACTATGCTTATATCTCTTGTTGAAGGCTGCACAATCCTTGCAACTCTATATATGTAGGGTAATGATTGCTCTATGCTTCAAAACACTTTTAATTTTAAATCCTTAGGTCCTAGTTGTCCCCAAACCCATATACATCTTTATTCATAAAATAGTTTGGTCTACAATAAATGTTATATCTATTGCATTAAGAGAACTCACTTTCTCTTGTGACTTGAAATAAATGGTGTTCAATGTTCTTGGCGCTCATCCATGCCCATCATGAAGCACGTGCCTTCCTTCTACACAATTATATGCACTAAGAACACTCCTTAATCTCGTCTATCTCACAAAATCAAACAATCTCGACATTTGCATGCAAAAATAAGAAGAACATATAGGTTTTTGTTATTTTTTCTTGTTGTTTAATTCATAGACCAATCCAATTCATACTTCTATTGTACCTCTAATCACTATCTCATTAAGACAAGTTGTTGTGGATGACCAGATGCTTAGAGCTGATTATACAATGAATGAAATTATAGAGGAAACTGATGCACAACCTTTTGGTGAAAACGTTTTTGTGGTGCAACCTCTTGTTGGATAGTAAGACATTCCAGAAAGTAGTCATGGCCCATGTACACTCTCCTCCCAGAATTGATCCACCAGTAATTCAAGGGGCAAGAAATGCAATGTTGTTAACTCTAAAATAGGGAGGTCAAGGGTGCCATAATATGGATTCATCGTCCCTAACTATATTGAGTAGTGTGTGGTGAATAACTCCTAAACGCATTCAGTTGGATGAAAGTGGTTTAGCACCACTTGAAGATAAGTTACCTAATCATATTATTCATTATAATTCTTATAAAACCATTAAATAATACGTTGAACCAAAATATGATGCTACTAAATGTCAATTATTTTTGGCTTTCTTAAAATCTAGAAGGTTAATTGTTGTTAGGATAAATTTAGGCATCAAAACAGTCAAAAGTTTAGAAACAAGTCATCAAATTGTTAGAAACCTTGTGGATTATTTTCAAAAAATTGGTAACAAATCTCGTTCTAAAGACAGTAATGCATCCCGACATGTCTTGTCATAATTAATTGTTAGCAAGATCACAAGAAAACATCATTTTCCCCAACAAGCCTATCATCCCATGAAATGCAATATTAAAACCCTTATAAGTATTCCAATAGATGATATAGCCTCGACACAGGGGTCCCAATAGATTTGTGATCCTTCATTTGTAGGCTATCTCGTTCTTACATGAAATTAATTGGAACAATTAAGAGACTAGTATAGGTTTTTGGCATGAGAACACCAAGCCTTCTTCCAACCATAAAGATATAACAAAATTGAGAAGGGGATCTAAAGACCCAAAAACCCATATTAAACACTTTATTGGCATTACATAGAAATAATTTTATGAGAGATTTAGAGAAGTACATAGTGCACCTGACTTGGGCCAAAGATCTTTCCATAAATGCAAGCCCTGATATGTTCGAATAAACACAATTTGTAACACATGTTGTAGATATGACATTGAGTATGGTTATTATTATGACACACACACAAATACACACATATTTCGTGTATTGCATAAAACCCTTGTGCAAGAATGCTTAGTTATATTGTCATTGTCATAATCTAGATACTTTATTCACAACATCTTGTGTATAAGGCCAAAGGGTTGTACATTTTATAAAAATTATTTCTTATATGGGACATGCCCTAGGTGTAGTGAAATGACATTAATGAGAAAGTGCATCCATGTAAGTGACAAGTATGAATTGAGGAGGAAGGAGGTTTCCTTGAAAATATTTAAATATGTCACATATGATATTGACGGAGGGAAGGAATGAAACAATATACAATTGGTGACTTCTGAGGTAAGATTAGGTGACTTCATCAAGGACTTCATTGAAAAGAAATGACAATTTGTTTAGAATGTCCATGTGGCATGATGGTAGGACAAACATTTCAATGGTCCATATAACTTAGAGAAGGTCAACATAATGGCCCATAACACATATAGGCATGGGCTAGAAGGTAAGGCATGGGAAAAAATGTAATGAAGAAAACAAAGTTATATTGAAGGAGTATCACTTCTATGTAATCGATGATCGATGCCATGAATTAGCCTACGTACACACCATTTCTTTCAGTTGTTTTACAATCATCTTAAGGAGAGTAACACATTGATGGATCGACATTGGATTTGTTCATATGGTTGTGCATGCTAGTTAAAAAATGCTCATGTATTTCAATGGTTGTGTATGTTGCACAAAAGACTCAAGGTACCACATATTTGGAACTATTTAGAGTCTCGACACATGAAATGGGAGCATAATGAAGCACGAACATGCATAAAAAGAGAATTATGTAGGAAAAAATAAAGTTCACAACTACTTCCCTCATTCTAGATGAAAAATCCATTGTTGAAAGATGTTCTTCAGTAATTGTAGAGGGAACAAGAACCCGTGGGGACTAATCACCTAGGAAAGGAAATGTATATAGATGTTTTGGGAGGTGGTCGATGTAGATTGATCATAGTGGTATGAATGAAAAACAATCTAGGGAACTCGTGGATTCCATTCAGTTAGAACATTAGACAATGCAATAGTTGAAATATGGAGGATAAAATTATATTTCTTCTATGGTCCATGTAGTAGTATAACTCATCAATGGTACGATACTTCTTGCCTTACTATGAGCACGAGAATTTAATGGATACCATCAATATTAGAAGTGATCCTAATGGTCTACTTGAATGACCATATGTATGTAAAATAAATAATTGAACAAATATTTCATATTTATTATTTATTGAAATTTTGGCTTTATTTTATGGTTGTTATGGTATTCTTTCATTTTGTGGTTCATTTTTGTTGTTAGGGAACTATGTCTAACCTTTCCTTTCCTTCCTAGACTTTCCTTTTCTTTCCTTTCTTTTCTAGCCATGCCTTGCCTTTTCCTACCATTTCTTGGCTTGGGTTGGCTTGGGTTGGCAAGATCAATTACACAAGAAATAGCCATAAATACCTCAGATCTGATTTATTAATAATAGATCTCTGACCTGATACAAAATGGTGCAGATCTTGAATACATACAAGGGATAGAGTGTTTAGCTGATAAATCATCCAAGATACAAGATAGATGAAGATCTAGGCTTCCAAAAGCCTCTCCAAGCTATAGACCAAAAACCCAGATGAACCAACTCATGACCCAGTTGAAATATGATGATCTTCTTAACACAATGTGCCCCTCAATGGTTAAAGAAACCCAAGAATTTGGTCTCTCTGAATATGGCCATCGAACCCTCTAAGAAAGATGCCAAACTATAGATCGGGCCAAGTAAAACCCCCTGGCAAAGTCTCAGGCTAAATGATGAATAATTGACCCACCAAATGACTGAATCCTCAATCTACAATGCACCCTCCTTCATTGAAACTCGTGTCAAGATCCAATAAATAATATGTTAGAGAAAATCCCTTTGAAATAAGCTAAAGAAGGCGCCCTAGGACATATAAAGGATAACCAGAAGCCTCTTTTCCCAGATTCCTTCTCCTCTTTCCAGATCGAGCTACTCTTCTCAAGATGGCATGCCCTCCTACTGAAAACCTCCTGTAGTTGTGCATTGTCTCTCCATGAACCTGTAACTCTTGTAGGATCCATTTGTAGCTGAGGTAGACTGATGTAGAATGGTGAGGGAGGAATATTTCACCTCCGTGAACAAGCTTGGACCAGGTTGGGTGGGATCTTTCACCACCGAGTTGATCTCTAGGGTTTTTTAAGCCAAAACCCTCAAAACCCCCAACTGCATGAAATAACTAGAAATAAGCCAGATATCAAATTGATAATCAACATAATGAGAGAATAAAGGCCCCTATCTCTCTTTTATCCTCCCTGTACACATTGTCTCTCCAAGTGACTTTTACTTTATTTTATTATTAATTAATTATATCACTTTAATTAATCAATTAACCATTTTACCTCTAAAAAGTGATTTATCCCTCCTTATGGCTTCTCGAGCCACTCAAAGTCACTTATCATCATCCTATCCTATAGTGATATTGCTCCTGATTCGGATGAGCTATTACACTAAGAGGTTCCTCCAAGTATTATGCCCAATATGACCTTCTTAGTGAATTTATTTAACATAGCTCATAATAACTCAAAATTATGGAAATCGTCGGAATGCAATGGAACCAAAGCCAAGCTATGCGGAATGGATCATGATGATGAAATAAGATGAGAAATTCAAGTGGGGCCCAATAAAACCCCTCAATATCTCTTGTACTCACTATCACCCCCATCTGGCTACTCTGGTCAGCATAACACTCTGTAATATAATGATGTCCAAAAGTGGGGACATTATTGTCCTCCCTGCTAGAATATTGCTTGTCCTCAACCAATAACTGAATCAATCCACATATAATACCAGGGTCCCATGTCCATCTGTGAGAAACAAAGTAGGATCCATCCAACACTGAACTACCCATCACTCTAATCTCTGGATCCCATATCAATATGGGAACTGCAATACCCTATGAAGTATAGTCCTGTAACATATCAACAACATGTATTTCCTACAAAGGACACATGGCCTCAACCCAGAATGAGTCTATCCTCCATGTCCATACCAATATCAACACGGTCTCCATTCCATTTCAATTTAGTTTCGATGGTGCAACATACACCCTAGCTAGACAAGGAGGAGGATTCACTCAGATTCCTCACTTGAGTTTATTGTGGTGTTTGGCTTCATTCTAGAGATATTCTTGGAGGTATATCGGATTGCACAGGGGATTTGTGGAAATTTTATGGAGGATGTCAATCATAGAATCTGTAGGTTCCATAAAGGTTTCAGGAAATAGTGAAAGGAGGCACCCCCGTGGGTTGAGAATGTGTTGTCCCACAAGGCCTCGCCAGACATACCACAGTCATCCTATGAAGAACTGTGTGATCATGAATTGGAGAAATACATGTAGATTGGAATTGTGAGGGTTACTAGGAAGTTCAGAAGGCCACTTGCAGAGAATACATCAATTTAGTAGAGAATTGTAGGGCTTGGACCAGTAGACATCATTGATTTACATCATCCAAGGTTTTCTTGTATTGTTTTGTTAGTAGGTTTTGCAACTATGTGGAAGAAATTAAATATGCGTGTGTAGGGGTATTATGCAATTGTTATTAAATACATTAGATATCATTGAATTGTTTATATTTTGGGGCGTTCCATCCATAATAATATACCATGGTTATCTGCTATATTTTCTATGTAATGGATGCATTCAATATGTTTGACAATATTCCTATTTGAGAAAATTGTTTGTAAGAAGTTAAAAAAACCATTCATTACAAGTTTTTGACACATTAAAACAAGAAGGAATAACAATTTTGGATAGAAAACATAATATTCCCACCTAGCCTAGTTGGAAACATTACATGAAACCATTTTCAAGAAGTAGTATTGGTCCAAGTAAGTGGTTTTCCTAAAAATACAAGCAACTATAAATAAGCATAAGGAGCTAATTTTTAGTGTCAACACGTTGGGGAATTTAAGAGTTTCTTATAACCAGGGTTTTTCAACCAAATTCCCCTTAGAAACAGACAAATTTTCAAGGCTACAGGCTTTAAGAGATTCATTCTCTGCATTATGCTTTAGTCTGTGCTTATTTTTCTGTGTATGTGCTCTTTTAAAATCCATACCTCTCATATCGTGGCTTCTTGTATCATATCCCCATTAATAAAAACAAGATAATCAAGTTTCATGACATGTTCAATGTTACAACGTGTTGTTTAGCTTATGAAATTGAAGTGATTTCCTTTGAATGTATGACCACTTCTTGTCATTTTTTTT
>JZKD02S1674062.1:97850-114082 GCA_000966675.3 Picea glauca | reverse complement strand
CCCCCCCACCAACTTTAAACCCTTGGGTCATGGATATATTTTTCCTTTTGAATATTCATGCTCATGTGCATGACCTCCCTGAGCATCATGATGCATTCATGATTTTGTTTTTCCAAACACTAGAGTGATATGTTTGTAAATGGTTCAGAGAGATCCATAAAGCCTCTATTGACAGTTGACAGGCTCTTGAGTCTGCGTTTATGAAGCAGTGGGGGTAAAATAGGGGAAATCTATATTACCTGACCGAATTTGGCTCCCTCAAGAAGAAAGAAAATGAGTTTTTTGTTGATTTCAACAGAAGGTTTAACAAGATTTACAACAAGATTCCCAGACACATAAATTCTTTGTAGCAAGAAACTAAGGTCACACATTTGGGGATTTTTATGTAGACTTTTCCATGGTATTAAGAGAAAGGAGAGCTCCTAGTCTCCTGATAATGCAAGATTATGCAATAGATATTGAAGTAACTATGATTGCATCGAGAAAAATGAAGCAAAATTCTGATCCAGCAAACCAGAGGAAAATTAAAGAATAATGTGGTCCTTCAGACCCACCCAAATATTCTCATGAAGACCGAATGGATGAGATGTTTAAACTAATCATAAATTTGAAAAATAAGATTTCTAGATTGGAGATGGAAAATGGTAATGCAAAAAAGATTCCTCAATAAGGATGGGTGAGGAACCCTAACCAATTTCAGAGGCCTTTCAATACTCAACTCATGAGGAGAGAAAAAAGAAATGATGAGAAACATATTCATCATCCTCTGAGAGCCAATAATGAAAACAATCTAATTGAGGAAGAAAGAGATGAAGGATATACTAACAACCCAGAAGAAATACATATGTTGCAAGAGGAAAGCAATGTCATGCATCTAACTCAGAATGATTATGAAGATTCCTTAAACACCAGGAAATAGACCCCTAAATGTGAATCCAATGAAGAACTATTGTCCTTTGTTCAATGCAGGATGTTTTTTAATGCGTTGTAGGATGATATGCATAGGAAATATGATCTTAGACCTATATAGAAAGCAACTAACTCGGACAACCAACCCCATATTAAAAATTATATCCCAACTCTTTCTATGGATAAAGTCAAAGAACTAAAAAATATTATCAAGACTAAAGAAGTTGTAGAATCTTAAAAAAAAACCAGAAAAATAGGGAAAGGAACTTGAGGAATCAGTTCCACTCTTTATCATTAAGAAATAGCTTTCCAAAATTAATATCCTTGTCCCATTGGTAGAGCTAGCTAAAAACCCATCATACGACAAGGAGATTGGAAAGGTCATATAAGGGAAAATACGAACAAGTCCTCCTAACACTGTTAATTTGCAAGATGAGTCTCCCACTATGGTTTTTGGTCCTCACATAGATGATAAAGAATAATCTATTGCACCTTTCTATGTGACCCTAAATATCCATGACAAGATGTTGCATAATTGTATGATTTTTCCAGGCGCATCCCATAATCTCATGCCAAAGGTAGTAATGGAGAAGTTGGGGTTAGAAATAACTAGGCCCTACCATGACTTATATTCTTTTGATGCAAAAAAGGTGAAATGTGATGGGTTGATAAAATATATGGTGGTCACTTTGTCTCAACTTCCTATCAAGAGTATTATGATGGATGTGGTGGTCGTTGATGTACATGCAAACTATGGGATGTTGTTATGCAGAATGTGGGAAATAAAGTTTGGTGGTAAAATGGAGATGGACATGACTTATGTTATTGTACTAGTTTTTGGAGGAGAGAATAGGATATTTTACAAAGAAACAAAGTTTTCCTTTGTGGTTACTGATAAAAAAAAAAAATTAAATCAACCCATATATGTTGTTGATGGACCTAGACTATTGAATCCTCATTGTAAATGAATAATGCAAGGCAGTATTGACTCTTGCAAGCCCTGCTCAAGAATCCCATGGAATAAGGAAAATATGCTTTGATGGGACATATTCAGAAGAACAAGTAGTGTCTGGTAACATAAAAAGGATGATCAAACAACTAATTAAGTTTCTACAACTGAAAGAACAAACCAAGGTCATGACAACTAAATATGACAACACATATGAGTTGGCACGACCAGATGGAGAATTGTTTGTGGCTCTCTTTAATGGGAAGTTCCTAAAACATTTTATGTAGTACTTTATACTACAAAATATTCTACCATGTACATAAATAAATATTTTTCTATTCTTTTTATGTATTTTTTAATTTTAGTTCATTCACCGTATTTTACATAAGAAAGGATTTAAGGTTTTGACTTTAAGCTGTTGAGCAATTTTGTTTCACCCCATGGATCATTTTTTTAGATGCAGGGGGGATATTTTGTTTAATGTAGACTTCATAACCCAACAGACGAAGGCACTTGGTCTACAATTCTTAGGATACCACAAGGGTATTCTGGCCCCACTGGAGTTGATGTCAATATTGGATTTGATCAAGTCATTAGTATGGACACTGATTGAGATTATGATGTCGAAATTCAATATCATCAGGTTGAAAAGGATCTTACAGATCTCATGGATCAAAGGGACAAAGCATATGATCGAGAGCATATAAATTTTTGTAGTGAAAAATCAATCCATAAGGTCCCAGGGTTGAGTTTCAAATACTCGGGCACTTATCGAGAGCATGCAAGGAGCTTATCATGTCCAAAATAGGCTTAAGCCCTTGCCCAAATAGAATTTTATCGTAAGACCAAGGCTTAAGGGGAAAGTACCAGAAAAGGTGTGGGGTCAATAATTTGACGGCAACAAGAGAGCCTAATCAATAGTGGGGGATGCATGTCACATTCAAAAGATGTTCGAGAGTTAACGAAGCATGGGGGTGCAACAATAGTTTTAAGGAGCTACATGACGACTATAGGATAGTGTCACATGGTAGGAAACAAAAACGTAAAACCACTCCCTTAGGGTCGCAACAATGGTATTAGGGTCCCGACAATGGTATTAATTAGTTGGAAAGCTAGGAACAATTATAAAACCCGATGCGCTATCAAGATTCTAACAAGAAAAAAATCATTTTTAAGAAGTAGTATTGGTCCGAGTAAGTGGTTCTCCTATAAATACAAGAAACTGTAAATCATCATAAGGAGCTCATTTTCAGGGTCGACACTTTGAGGAATTTAAGAGTTTCTTATAACTAGGGCTATTTGACCAAGATCCCCTCAAACACAGACAAATTTTCAAGGCTGTAGGATTTAAGATATCCATCCCCTGTGTTATGATTTAGTTCGTGCTTATTTTTGTTTGTATGTGCTCTTGTAAAATCCATCCCTCTCATCTCATGACTTCGTGTATCAGATCCCCATTAATAAAAGTGCGAGAAACAAGTTTCATGACTTGTTTAGTGCTTCTACGTATTGTTTATCTTATGAAACTACAATGATTTCCTTTGAATGTATGACCACTTCTTGTTATTTTTTCCTATATTTAATGATGTGCAGAGGGTATCTCCATGGATTTAAATATATGAAAATGTTTACTCTTTGATGCATGATTTAATGATCTATTATAGTTGTTAGAACTATTGAATTCTTAATTGTTTAGCACATTATTCTTTTCATAGACTGTGAGATTCACCTTAAAGTTGTCTGACATGTTTATTTTTTATTTCTTGTAAATCCATCTCTTCTCAACATAAACTCAAATTGTTTGAAACACTCGTAGACAAATGCCTCTTAAGTTTGAATGTTTTAATATTTAATCTGACATTATTTGAGGGCCAAGAGTTTTATAAGAGAGATAAAAACTTACCCAATTTTGTGCATAATTTCTATTATTATCCACATGACTTTAAAACTCGCTATGGATCTTAACCCTTAAGATGCCTCGGCATAGTTCCATTGACATCTTGGAACATCTCAAGAAACAACATTCAACATAATTGTAACAATTAATCCATTTGTGTTGTTACAAGAGAAAAGGAACATAATTGAAAAGCATTGTGAAAAAGAAAAACCAAAAGAGTAAATATTTTTCGAAGTTAGCTAAAGTGCATGTTATAGGTAATCTCCTTATATACATATAAATTTGTTTATTTGAATGATAAGGTTAATGAGAGAGACCCTTCAAAATCGAATAGAGAAAAAAGAGTATTGAATGGTTAGTCAATGCTATTGATTAAAAGAGAAAAGAGAGTTTTGAATGGTTCGTGAATGTTAGGTGATAAAAAGTTTGAATGGTTCTCAATGTTGCAATTATGTTTATATAAGATATATATAATATGAGATTTATCTATAACAATAGAGTTTTGTTATTAAATGTTTAAGATTTGGTTTTTTATATTTTTATCTTTATTAATTAAAAGAGAAAAGAGAGTTTTGAATGGTTAGTGAATGTTAGGTGATAAAAAATTTGAATGGTTAGTTAATGTTGCAATGATGAGAAAGAGAGTTTTGAATGGTCAGTGATAAAAAGTTTGAATGATTAGTCAATGTTACAATTATGTTATGTTTATATAAGATATATATGATATGGGTTTTATGTATAACAATATAATTTTTTAATTAAATGTTTAAGGTTTGATTTTTTATATTTTTATATAATTTTTTTATTAAATATTTAAGGTTTGGTTTTTTATATTTTTATCTTTATAATTTAAAAGTTAAATTTATTGTTAAATGTTTTATAATATTAAAAATTAAATACAGTTTTTTTATTATTTATATAATTTATTTCAAAACTTTTTAAACATCAATAAATCATTTTCAATTATTTTAAACATTAATTTTTTTTTAAAAAGATTAGTTTTTTTAATGATTTATTTATATTTTGTTTTTATAATGCCATAACACACTTGCAACAACAAGTTTCACATAATTTTTTGAATTATTTGCATAGTATTCTTACTTTAGTATTTATAAAGATTACAAGTTTAAATCCACATGAGTAGGCTATGTACACTTCTTTAAATTTTAATGGTCAAATTGGTGGGCTGAAGAGATCAGTTGTTCCACAAACAAGGTTATAGATTTAAATCCACATGAGTATCGTATGTACACTTCTTTAGATTTTAATGATCAAACCTTGTCCCACAAACAAGGGATTTCATACACCAATTTAGTGTTGAGTTGCCCATAACCTTAAAGTTAAATTATTATTATTATTATAAAAATTGTATCAAGATAAAACTACCACACTCTACACTCCTAGACCTGATCTCCTAGTAACAAACAAAAAGAAATTGCTAAGTTTCTTCTGATGTATCTCTTAAATTTCAGCTGGGGCTAAGCCCTAGTCCCACGGAGCCAAGATCAAGGTTTAAATCCCTAAATATATCTAGGGCCCATGCAGTGGATGTGTTCTAGAGAATCCTTGCCCGGTGCTTGAAAATCCTCTCACCAAATGGTTAATACTTGACACCATACAAAAATATTTGCTTTTCTTCGATGATATATAAACTAAGGCAGATTCACCTTAACCCTAAATCGATTAAATACCGTTCTTGTTTTGTTTTGGCATCCTTATTGGCCTTTGTTTAATGCTGCTTATTTAGTGCAGTTAAACTCAGGGTTATGGTTAAAACATTACAATTTGACCTGGGCATATCCTGATTAAGTTACGTCGTTTCACTGGTATCCGATAACTCATATCTTGTGAGTATATGATCTTGAATGAGTAGTGTATTACTCGATAAATATGTTCAGAGAACCCTATAAATATTCAAGATGTTTTACGCTCAGTTCATCCAATACAGCTGGCATGCCAATGACCAAATCATGTTTTCAACCTTCGAGGAATTCTGGGACGAAGTATTTCGAGCCCATGGAAGAGCACGTCGAGGAATTTCTCGTGGAAATTCATGTAATCCACAATGGAGAAGCGCCCAACGCATGCTGTCACTTCACGGCTGGGCAGACATGTCATATTTTCGCAAAAAACAAAACAATCTGTATGAATTCATATTACAAACAATTAAACTTAACCTACAATCTATGCATGATGATGAAGACATCGAATTTAATAACTGCATGTGGATGATGGAGAACATCTTCAGAGAATTATTAATGTACGTCACAGAATTTCCTCATCTTTATCTCAAGATTTTCGTTCTCCTGCCATCGCCTGCCAAGGCGGAGAGGTATCTGTTTGATATTAGTGCCGGACGGGGCGGCCTTTATTTCTTGGCCATCCACTTCCCTACTGTGTTTCCCGTGGGGGGAACGTGGTCCAATGCTTCTCCAGATGCCTGTAGATTGCTCAAACAACATTTTCGTCATGAGATTGTAAACAACGTGGATGAGATTCGTAGGGTCGCCTTTGCTTCTCCAGATACCATTTCGCATGAAGAGATCGTGGACGCAATAATTTGCCTTACACGAGAGAGATCGAATCGGCTAACCAAAATCTATCTCTTGTTTTTTAGAGACTCGGCTGCGTGGGGAGATTATCTCATTTATCTTAGAGAGAAAGGCGCATGGATAGACTAACAACAATCTTTTTCATTATCTACTTCTATTTTAAAACTCGTTTTTTTAAGTTTTAGGGTTACATTTTCTTTCTAAATCAGATAAAAAATTATTGTAACTCTAGAATTGATTTATTGAATCTGTATAATTGGAGTTTTTAGATGATTTTTCAGAGTAGTGAATCTATTTATACATTCAAAAATATAATTTAAACAACAAAAATGATGATTTCACCAAGATCTATTTCACATTCTTGTAATTGTTTAAACAAAATAGTTGATATATACATGTCACAAAGAATTTAAACCATCAACCATTTTATTAATAATATTTAAATTTAGTAAAAAATAATATGTTTATCTAATTCATTTAAAATATTATAAATGTGTTAAATATACATCCATAAATATGTTAATAATAATAATAAATTTTTTTAATGTTAGGCATAGAGACTAGAAACATAATAATAAATAGGAAGTTGAGACACTCTAGATCATTTTTTGGAATTGTAGTGGCTTTCTATGGTGCAAAGGTCATGTGATAAGTTGGATCCCGAGTGAAATTTGGGACACTCGGATCCTCTTTTGGAATTGTAGTGGCTTTCCATGGCGCAAAGGTCCTATGATAAGTTGGATCCCAAGTGATATTGATAAGTTGGATCCCAAGTGATATTGATATTATCTGTCTAGTTGAAACTTGGGAGCATGAGGAATCTAAGGTCCCTAACATGGAAGGATTTGTTTTGTGGTCATAGTAGAGGGATAGGAGGCATAGCCCTAAGATGTATATAACAATTTGTTATTTTGCACCTATTAATTCTACTTTTTATAAAAAAAACAATTTAGATAACAATTGTTCCTATAATGACAAGAGTTCATAGGTCCACATTAAAGAATTTAGCTCTACTAGGGTTTGGTAGTCGCGCAAGCTAGGGTATGACAGTCGCAGTCTCCACAGAGCACATAATGGTTACCAAAGGGGGCGGGAATGGCACCCCATCATACAACCAGGTAGTGGTGGACAGGGGAAAAGGCCCATGGGGCATTGGTTTCAAAGAACCGTTGACGAGCACCTCGAGATCAAGATTGGAAAAGAACCAGGAGAACAACCAGGAAAAAAGGGATCGAGTGGCCGAGGATACCAGAGAAACCCAGAAGGTTACGAAGGAACCAGTGAACCTGAGTGGGGCAGATGGGTCAAACCCATGCAAACCCAAAACAACAATGATACCCAAGGTTATACTGGAAGACCCACAAACACAACTTTATCGGGACTAGATGAAGATGCATGCACTAATCTGTAAGTTCATGGGGTTGTGACCCATAGAAAGAATGTTGCGCAACTAGATAAAATATCAATGGAAGCCAAGTGGAGAATTGAAACTCCACCTGGGTTCAAAAGGATTCTTCACAGTAGTCTTCATGAACCTAGAGGACAGGGATAAATTCTTTGAGGGGGGACCATATTTCCATGCCTCAGCAAGGTTGTACATGTGGTCGTGGAAGGAAAACTTCTCCCCAGAGAAAAAAACCTTTAAAAATGTCTCAGTCTGGTTGAGGCTTTACTCCTTATCGCTAGACTACTGGTTGTCGTCCACTTTCGAAGAAATCGGGAACAAACTTGGAAAATATGTTAAGACATCGGAAACAACCCTAAAAGGGAGATATACATCCTATGAAAGGATCTGTATAGAGATGGATGTCTCGGGGGCACTCTTGGAAGCCATAAGCCTGAAATTTAGAGATGAGGAATGGATACAAAGAATCGATTACGAGCATATCCCATTTAGATGCAGAAGATGACATGAACATGGTCACTTAATCAGAGAATGTCTGCTCAATAAAAAAAAAGAAACGAAAAACACCAAAGCACAACATGATGAGGGCAGGTTTGTAAAACCGAACCATAGAAACAAAGCAAACAAGAAACCAAGCAAAGCCCCAATAGAAAAAAACACGGAAGCTAGGACCAGACCAGAAGGACAGGAAAGGGCTAACCAAAGGGAAGAAGGAGGAAAAGAAAATACAAAAGATAGAATAGCTAGGGAACAAGCAACTCAGGAAAACACCAATATTCCAGGCAATAAGAGAGAACAGGGAGGTAGCGCAAGTCCTATGGAAGGAGCAATTGAAGACGCAAATACCCCAATGCAGGAGGCAGATGGAGATTCAGAGATGACACTAAGTGAGGTAGGAATGGAGGATATTGATCTTAGAGAAATTGTGGAGAGGGAAGGCATAGATCTCTCGAACATCCCAGAGCAATGGAAAAAGCAAGGAGTAGACAATGTGCAAGCGGAGCAACTATATCGTATTCAATACCTTTTCCTTCTAAGGGAGGAAGAAAAATCCAGAGGGATCAAGCATACACACGTCGATATAGGACACCTCAGAATCAAGGTAGGCGAGGGTAACCCACAACAGTCACCCAAGAAGATGAGGCAGAAGAAAGGTAGGAAATCAAACAACGTTGCCCTATAAGATCTAGGAGCCCTGTTGATAAATTCAGGTAAGATAAAAAAAACTCTTTCCCAACTCCCCCCTCATGTTTAAATGAATATTATCACATGGAATATAAGAGGCCTAAACAACCCATGAAAGCAAAGACTACTCAAAAATAGATTGGGGCAGGAACAACCTGACCTTTGTTTCATTCAAGAGACAAAATGCACTGTAGACAGAATGGAAACGATCGATAAAAAACATTGGAGCAAGTACCAGATGTTGGTTGTCGAAGGCCAACAGACCGTAGGTGGTATACTCACCTTATGGAACCCACAATCACTGAACCTACTAGCAGTCGAAGCTACGAGACACACACTCTTGGTCAACATGAAAATTATAGGTAACATCGAGGCAATTCTATGCACCAATGTGTATGGTCCCTAGAGGTTGGATGAAAAAAGGAGAATGCTCGTAGGGATCTTGGTAGGGGACTTCAACATAATCATGACACTTGCAGAGAAAAATGGGGGCACTAGGATACTGATAGAGATGCAGAGGATTTCTCAGCTTTCATTGATGCAATGGAGATGGTAGACATCTGAACCAACAATGGCCAGTTCACATGGAATAATAACTGAAGTAATCACTACCAAGTAGCCACAAGGCTAGATAGATTCCTGGTGTCAGAATCCATCATTTTGCAAGGGCTAACAGTATATTGAAGCATCCTACCATTGGGGGGTTCATACCATTGGCCAGTCCAATTGGAAGAAAACTTCCAAACCACCTCGAAGAATGAACCTTTTAGATTTGAGAAATTCTGGATCGAACATCCCACCTTCAAGGAGCACATCACCCAATGGTGGCAGGAGGAATTACTAGATCAAGGGACAAAGATGTTCAAACTCTATAAGAGACTCAATTATATTAAACACAAACTCAAAGAGTGGAACAAGGAAATATTTGGGAACATAAACCAAGATAAACATAATATCTAGGACAGAATGAGGATACTCCAGGAACTCTGCATAGACGAGGGTTACATAGAGGATTAGAAAAGAGAAGAGATCCAAATGACCTAAGAATGGGAAGCAATATGCCAGTAGGAAGAAATTCTCTGGCGCCAAAAGTCCAAGATTAGGTAGTTAAAGGAAGGGGAGCGGAATACCAAGTTTTTTTATAGAACCACCATTGCAAGAAGAACCCACAACAAAATCCTGAAAATTAGGGATCAGGATGGGATTGAAAGAGAATCCCACAAGGAAATTGAAAATAATTTGGCCAATCACTTCTAGAGGATAGCTCAGGAACCCAACCAAGACAGAAGGATAACTCATCACATCCCTAGGTTTGTCATAGAGGAACACAATATCAATCTAAACAAACCCATAACAAAGGAGGAAATCGACCAAGTGATCCAGGATATGCCCAATGGAAAGGCCTCAGGCTTAGATGGCTTCACAGTGAAATTTTTCAAAGCATGTTGGGAAGTGGTGAAACATGATAACTATGGGGTGGTGGAAGACTCCATACGTTTGGCCTTTGTCTTGAAAGCGTTAAATTCCACAATGATTGCTCTAATCCCAAAACAAAATGAATCAAGGAACCCTGATCGCTACAGATCGATAGCTTTATGCAATGTTGTTTACAAGATAATCTCCAAAGTCATAGCCAATAGAATCAAACCACTCCTATCCACACTGATTTCATAGGAGCATGTGGGTTTCGTAGAAGGAAGACAGATTATGGATAACATCATCCATGCCCATGAACTTATACACATGCTAAAAATAAAAAGGAGAGGGGGGATGATAATCCAACTTGAACTAGAAAAGGCTTACGACAAAATTAGCTGGCACTATATGGCCAAAACATTGGAAACCTTTGGGTTTTCGCAGCATCGGATCAACTGGATTATCAATCTGGTCTCAACAACAATCTACTCGCTCCTAATTAATGGAGCCCCAACAAAACCCTTATGGCCTTCAAGAGGCATCAGACAAGGAGACCCATTGTCCCCCTTTCTGTTCATTCTGATAATGGAAGGGCTTAGAAGAAGCATAAAAAGTGCAACTACAGTAAGGGAACTAAAAGGAATCAAACCATTCGAAGATTTTCCAACCTCCACACACCAACAATTTGTTGATGACACCCTTCTACATGGCACACCCACGGTCAAAGAAGAAAAACCCTATAAAATAATCTTAGAAGACTTTGGGGAAGCCTTAGGGGCGGAGATCAACCACTCCAAATCCATGATCTATTTCTTCAACTCTAATCTGGCAATCCAAAGAAACCTAGCCAACATTCCGGGGTTTGAACGCAAAACGCTCCCAACGAAATACTTGGGAATCCCCCTGACGGATAGAGCTTGTAAAATGGCAACGTGGGAAGGAGTGAACAACAAACTGCAGGAGAGGGTAAAAAATTAGACTTACAGAGCTCTCAACCTGGCAGGGAGGCTTATCCTCACCAAAGCAGTCCTACAAGCAATTTTGGCGTATATGACGTCAGTGTTCCCAACTCCCAAAGGAATACTTCAAAACATGGGTGATTTTAAGGATGGAAATTTATTTTAAAATGTAGAAGCCTTGGCGAATCTTACTAATCTTTCATATGCCAACTATGAAATGTTTGTGATATTTTTATAAAAATATTCTAATTTCTAAGGATTTTATATAGTTTCTATAAAATTTTGGCATTTTTTAAGGTAAAATAATTTTATCCTATAGAATTTGGGCAAATCATTTTTAGAATAGCGAATCTTTTTTGGGGGGAAACTATGGAAAATTAGCTCATGAGCGAAATTTAGCCCCTAAAATCATCCCTACTTCAAAAGATAAGAGCCATTCAAAGAGACTTCCTATGGCAAGGTGCTGAAAATAAAAAGAAATGGGCCCTTGTAGCCTGGGAGAAGGTTTGTACTCGACCAAAAGGAAAAGGTGACTTGGAGTTACAAGACCAATAGGTAACCAACGAAGCCTACGGGGCAAAACTCTGGTGGAGATGGGTCAAGGACAAATCAATACCATGGGAAAACCTCTGGAAGGCCAAGTATGCCCTGAAAATCAATGATCAAGATCGAATTAGACTCATGGGCACAAGGGAGAGATCAACCATATGGAATCTCTCCTGGAGAAACAAGAACTGGATTCATAAACATAGCTTCTAGGAAGTCAGAAATGGTCAAACTGCCAGATTTTGGGAGGATGCGTGGCAACAGGAACCCAGAATGGAAAATTCGGATAGGGAGGAGCTCAAATGATAGCGCAAGGAAAAAAAACAATCCATCACTAATGGAAGCCAAGAAACGATAGTGATAGATGGAGGACGTGGGACAAACTTGATCCACAAAATAGAGACCGTATCACAACCCTAGTGAAAGAGGTGGAAGAGGAATTGGGGAAAAGGAAAATTACAATCTCAGAGGACGAGGTCCAATTAAGGTGGGGCAAGGAAAATGTGGGGGAATTCAACTTAAAAGAAACATAGTTCTACATCGTGGACCAGGTTCTAGAGGAATCGACGCAACAGTGGGGAAATATCTGGAGCAACCCCCAATGGCCAAAAATCAAAATGTTCCAATGGTTAGTTATCCACAACCGAATTATAACCTGGTAAAACCTCAGGAAAAGGGGTTACATAGGCCCTTCTTGGTGCTACCTATGTCAAGATAAAGAGGAAACAACAAATAACCTCCTCGATGAGTGCAGTTACACAACAGAGCTATGGGATTGGGTAGCAGGCATCTACTGTCAATCCAATAGAATCTGGGGCAACATCAACGCATCCATCAACAATTGGAATGAGAGATACAACAACAATGAAAAGGTGAACCTATGTTGGAACCTAACGTCGGGGATGATCATCTAAACAATATGGAAGGAGAGGAATCGGTGCATCTTTAGGAATGAAAGCCTACCAAAAGGAAAGCTAAAGGATGCAATTATCTCACAAATACGAGAAACGGTGCAGAGCCGCAACTGCAGGAAGGAAACAACACAACTCACAGATCAAGACTCCCGCATTCTGGAGTTCCAACCAACAATGTAGCAGAATTTAGATCCTTGGAGCTTGGCCTTGAAATCCTAAGGTGCAAAAGGATGACAAACACCATCGTGGAAGGTGACTCTACCCTGGTCATCAATATGATGAAGAGACTCCAAAACAATACTAGAGTGGGAAAGGTTTAGAGACACTGGCGCTTGGCTCTCTCCCTATAGAAAATCAAAGAGCATCTAAAAACTCTAAACATAGTGGAGTTGTGTTGGGTCCGCAAGTCATCGAATGGCCTAGCGGACATACTAGCAAACGAGGGGGTTGGCAAGGAAGGTATGGAACTAGACACTACCTGGAGAAGCCTCCTGAATGACCAACTCAGAACAGACTGCATCCACTTATCAACAAAAGACCATGAAGGCAGGTTAAGCAAGGAAGGTCACATTGAGAAGGGCAGTGCAAGGCCTGACGATAGCCAAGCAGAACCCAGGAAAGAAATGATGGTCAAATACTCAATCACCAATGACCATGCAGAATTAGCATAAAAAGATGATGGGGGTACGATAGTAAGACCCCTGCGACAGAAATAACTGTTGGAAAAGCACGAGGGAAAGTACACACAGAAAATCGCATGCAAAAAGTGATGTAAGGCATGAGGGAGAGACATCGCTCAAAATCGATCCTCCAGGCCAAAGTACAGGTATGAAGAGCAGCACAGTAGGACCTCAAGTGAGTAGGGGTAGGGATCCACACAAGGGAAAAATACAATTCATCGTGATCATACAAGGCAACCACCGGGAAAAAGGACAGGAGGGTTCACCACTTCGGACAAGCTATGATTGGAAGGACAAGATCACAGATGGAGAAGATCAATAAGAGGAAATATAGCAGGAATAACCGCAAACAGAGGGAGCCCAATTGCAGGGGCTACCACAGACACAAGGGCAGGGAAAGGAAGAATCCCTGTGAAGTGTGGTACAGGCTGAGTAACCAACAAAGGAGTTGTGACAGAACAAACATGATGGTGAGAATGAAGCGCATGCACAGGAAGAGGAATCCCCCTGGAAAGGAAGCACCGAATATTCCACGACGGGTGTCAAGAATAGAGGAGGCGACAAAAGATGCGAAGGGAACCTTCCAAACTCTAGTTGCACCGAAAGGAAAAGTGGCCATCACCCGCTAGGAAAAGGAAATAAAAGAAAAGTGCAAAGGCAAGGCTTGGGATGCACTAGCATAGGAAGTAGACTGGGTAACTGATCTGAGGGCCACGCAGCCCAGGAAAACCCTCTACCATAAAACAATCAATATGGCGTGGCTAACAAAGATGATGATAAGCAAGGTGAGTTCGAAAATGGAAGAAGCCGGACAAGAGGATAACTCGGATCACAAGAAAATGTTGGATGAAATCCAAAGTCACCTCAGTAGCTTGGAAACCATTACCAAACTGTTAGTTGAGGTCAAGAAGGATCAGAAATCCAAGATGGAGTTGTTGGCTGCTCAATTTCACCTCTATCTGCACTATGTCCACCACATGGACATCACTCCAGTCGATGGACACGATGCGCCAGCCCGCATCAGGAAGACTCGCATAGTCGCCTAGAAGGAGGAGAACAAGAAATAGGAGGATGATGGGAAGAAACACATCATTGTCCTAGACGATTGAATGGTTAGTTGTATGGTTAATTCGACCACTAGCCTCTCGGGCCTAGTGTGCAGTCTCTAGGTCTGTTTTTTTTTCTATGTTGCTTTTCCTTTTCAAACTGGTTATGGTGGGACTAGCCTAGTTTCCCCTGGTGGTAGACTAGTCCCACCCCTCGAATATATCAGTAAGCGCAACTCGGGAACCCCTGGTTTGGTTTCCTACTAGGTAGGCCAGGAGGCCCCCCCTTTTTTGTACCATAATATTTTTTTGCAGTAATATAGCTTCCTACTCTCACTTACAAAAAAAAAAAACAATTGTCCCTATAATAATTTAGAACAAGATATTTATAGTTTGAAAAATAAGGGTAATATCCTCCTGCTAGGAGACTTTAATGTTAGAACTGCAACAAAACAAGCTACTCTTTTAAGTAATGACTCCAACCATAATCCTTTATGGCTATATGAGGACCTTGTTTGATCTAATAGCTACAAAAGAAGCTATGAAGACCTAATTGAGAATTTGTTTGGTACAGAGTTGGTCAAGCTTTGCAGCTCTTAAGACCTAATAATTTGCAATGGAGTATTGAAGTGGCCAAACTCCAACCAAATGACTTGTATTCATGGGCTAGATAGTAGTGTTGTAGATTAAGTGATATTTGATATCCCTGTTTCCAATCAAATAGCAACTATTGACCTTTTAAATGACCATGAGCCTAACTCGGATCATAAACCTTTAACCCTAACTCTAAAGTTTTCCATGCATAGGAGCACCATTGAAGAGAATTATGATAATCAATGGAATTTGTGCTTTGACAAAAGTAAAGTTGACATTTTCTTAAAGGATTTAAATAGTAAATTAAATCTCATAACTTATAAGAACAACATTGAAGAACTCTATCATAATTTTACAACTACCCTTTCCACTTCTATTAACAAGTTCTCTTTCGAGGTGTCGTATAAAAATAATAATAGAACGACCAACCCTTGGTATGATAAAGAATGTAAAATTGATAGGAAAGCCATTAGGGATGCTTCTAATGAGTCCTTAAAACTCAATAAGATCAATATGTACAAAGGCCTAATTAAAAGGAAAAAAATATACTATATCAATAAAAGGAAAGAACAACTTTCAAAACTATATAAGTTGGATCCTAAGAAGTTCTTGAGCCAAATTATAAAATGCAATACTAAAGAAAATAATAGGATTCCCTTAAGGGATTGAAATTACTACCTTAAAAGTATTTATGAGTTCCCTAATGCCGTGGACACCATTCCTATTGTCCCTACAAAGAATTAAGTTTTTTCTTTAGATGGCATAGAGTTCGGGGTTAAGCGACTTCCAAATGGGAAAGCTAAGGACATTTAAGGCTACCAAGCTGAATTTTTTAAAATTGGAGAGCCAATCCTTATCCCTCACATACATAAGCTCTTTAATTTAGTAGTCAAGCAGAGCTTCCCTAGACCCTGGACGCAAAGCCTCATTGTTCCTATTTTAAAAAATGGGGATAGAAACATTCCATTTAATTATAGGACCATTATGATTAGCCCGATTTTAGCCAAGCTTTATAGAATTCTTTTGGAAAAGAAGATTATCTTTTGGCTAGAAAGTCACGGTAAAAGAGCTAAAGGCCATGCCGGCTTTAGGAGATATCATTCAACTTTGGACCATCTTGTTACCTTTAGGATCATTACAGAGGAGTTTTGCAATACTAAAACCAATTTTTTTTTTTTTT